>VZSV01000034.1:6040283-6054951 GCA_013398735.1 Nothocercus julius
TGGCCTTCTTGGCCACGAGGGCACTGCTGCCTCATGGTTAGCTCAAATACAAGTTTAAAAATATTCTCCTCCTTTCTTTCCCCTCCCGTGCCGCCACCCCTGGGCTGGGGCTCACACACAAAGAAAGGGGCATTTGGGGACTGTTTCCAGCGGGAAACAAGGACATTTCTATTCATGACGCGTTTATTTTTCCACACGAGGCCCAGAGGGGCGGCGAAAACGCCGCCAGTAACGGCCGCCCCCTCACGCGGCGGCTCTGCCCCGTTACTACGCCCGATGACGCCTTTCTCCCGGTTTTTCCCATTGGCCGCCGCGCCGATGACGACACTCCCAGGCGGATCCGAGCAGGAGCGAAAGGAGGAGGAGGAGGAGGAACCGCGATTGGTTGGTGGGAGGGGCACTGCGGGCTCTGATTGGCGGGCAGTGCGGAAAGGGCAGCGGGATTGGCTCGGCGGGGGAGGGGCGCCGCGGTGCACTGTGGGGCTATGGCGGCCATCGGCGTGCACTTGGGCGCGACGTGTGCGTGCGCCGCCGTCTACAAGGTGGGGGCCGGGATGGCGCCGGGGCGGCGGGCGGCCGGTGGCGCCGGGAGCTCACGGGCCGCGTCTCTCCCCTCAGGATGGGCGCGCGGACGTGGTGGCCAACGACGCCGGGGACCGTGTCACTCCCGCCGTCGTGGCGTTCTCGGAGAGCGAGGAGGTGAGGAGGAGGCGGCCGGGCCCGCGGGGGGACGGGGACGGCGGCGGCCCCGGCGCCGCTCACGGCCGCCTCGCTCTGCCCTCCAGGTGGTCGGGCTGGCCGCGAAGCAGAGCAGGGTCCGGAATCTCGCGAGCACCGTGGTGAAGGTGAAGCACATCCTGGGCCGCAGGTAGGGGCCGGGCGCGAGCGGCGGCTGCTGTTTTTAAGTGAAACTATTTCATATTTATAAGCACTAGCGATTACCTTAATCTTTGATAGGAGTGGTGCAAGTGACCTGCTATGGAAAGGTATGTAGTGTTTCATTGGAGTTATAAAAAGGTGCAGAGTATTTCATACCTGAATTTGTTTGCATGTTTAAGTTTCAATAGGGATTCAGTAATAAGTAGAATATTTGCTTGTGATAGGTAGTTAGGTTCCTTAACTGTCTTTTTTTTTTTTTTTTTTTTTTTTTTTCCAAACCCAAAAAGGTTACTGAGACTAAAATCAACTCTGGTTTAGTTCATTTAAAGTTTGAATCACTCATTATGGCAACGATGAAACATATTGGTGAAACACCTCTTGTTATTGTTGGCTTAGAGTACTTGTGATGATTTGTAGTGACAGCTGTGTTGACTAAAAGTTGATGGTTTATTGAAAGTTGACTAAAGTTGATGGTTTATGTCTGAATTTAGAGATTCACAGAGTCACAGAATGGTTGAGGTTGGAAGGGACCTCTAGAAATCATCTAGTCCAACTCCCTGCTCCAGCAGGGACACCCAGAGCACAGGGCACAGGGTGGCAGCCAGGCGGGTTTGGAAGATCTCCAGAGGAGCCTCCACAGCCTCTCTGGGCAGCCTGTGCCAGGGCTCTGTCACCTTCACAGGAAAGAACCTGGTACCACTTGTCCTGTCGCTGGCCACCATGGAGATGTTGATCAGATCTTAGTCTTCTCTTCTCCAGGCTAAACAGGCCCAGCTCGCTTAGCCTCTCCTCATATGATAGATGCTCCAGTCCCTTCATCATCTTTGTGGCCCTGCACTGGACCCTCTTCTCAAAATGTTTTAGTGATAATCTGCTTGTGACAGCTCTTCAGCTGAAATAAGTTAACAAGGTGCTATTCTATCTGTTCTAATTTTTTTTTAAGCGTTTTGCTTCAAAGCCATATCTTTCTGTAGTCAATATAAGTTAAAGATAGTTTATTGCTGCCATGTTATGCCAATAAAAGTAACTTTATAATTGACTATTGAGGATGGTATTAGAGTGATTTTTTTTCTCCTTTTAATATTATGTCCTGTTTATCCTAGTATTCATAATCTTGTTTCTTTCTCAGTTTGGGGAAAAGAGATTGAAAGATACTGTCAGTCAGAAACATTTTTTCTTCTATATAGATATACACAGTGAGAATGGGAATTTCAGCTAAAGTGTAGTTTCATATACAATAGACCTTGTTAGTAACGTCAGCAAGATGATTTTTTTTGAAACTGATTTATAAGTATACTGATTTTATTTACATGATCTATTCTGCTATTCTCAATTTGTCTTGATAGCTCTGGTGACCCACAAGCTGAGAAATACATTTCGGAAAGCAAGTGTTCTGTGAGTAAGATTCAGTTCTTGTTGCTATTCTCAGAATATCTTGTACTGTTTCATAGTGTTCTTTATTGCGTTGTTTGTGTCAAACTACGTTTCTGTTTTCTAGTGATCAGCTGCCTTTTTTTTGAGGTCTGTATGATGCTGAGTGGAGCATGTTTCTCCACTCAGAAGTGGCGGTTTCACCATGTCCTGAAAGCTGCCATCATAATATAGTCTAACAGAAAAAATACTTATATCTCTGGGGCATTCTCAAAAGGGAAGATTCTTTTAGTATATTTAGATAACATTGTAGTGTTTCTTAGTGTTGTTAGAAATCACTCATGATAGGGCCTTTTGTGTCTGTGAATTCTTAATCACTTTAATCACATTTATTTGGCTAATACTGGGCGTGTTACTGGAAATCTTCTGGTAAAGCAAGAGATGAATTGCCTTAAATCTTACAAAACTCTTTTCACTTCACGTTCTTTAGAGTCTTTGAGTATGTGAGTGAGCACACCACTTAATAAGTTTTGACTTATTCCTAGGAGGGTTTGACTTATTCCTAGGAGAGAGATGAGGTTTTTCAGTTGTCTTTGACTCTCACTGTTGGCTTATGTAGATAACCAGTACTGAATATAAGCAAGCACTCTTGCTATGAAATTTCATTTTGTACTAAGGAAAACCCTGTAATTATAGAAGGAAGTCTGGAGCCTGTAAGTCCATAACATGATGATGTTAATATTTATTGGACAGTACAAGGTTTCTTGGTGATAAGTCTGTCTTTGATAAACACTTCTAAAGTGTTTATTCCCTTACAGCAGAATGCTAGTATATAGAGTATTTAAAAGTCCCAGTGCATTTTATTTCAAATGGAAATTAAGTTAAGCATTGCCTTGTCATTAATAACCAAATTATATGTCTTATGAATATGTGTTGGTTTTGTTTACAGGTAGTTGAGAAAAATGGAAAACTTCACTATGAAATAGATAATAAACTTATTAATCCAGAAGATGTTGCAAAACTCATTTTCAGTAAAATGAAAGGTATGTAATATTAAACTAAAATCATAAGATATTTTAATTTGATGTCCATATATTTTGAGATGTGGTCTCCTGTTTTTTATTTTTGCTTTTAATCAACATGTTCTGCCTATGTTTATAAACAGAAACTGCTCAGTCTGCATTGGGTTCAGATGTAAATGACGTTGTTATCACTGTACCATTTGATTTTGGAGAGAATCAGAAAAATGCCCTTGGGTAAGAGGATTAAGACTTTTCTGTTATTTAACATGCCTAAAGCAGACTGTCTCCTGCTGGACTTCAGCTTTTCGACATGAGTTGAGAAGTTGAATGCTAGACTGAATAGTGAAAATGTAGTAATTAGAAATCAAACCTTAATTTTAGTAACTCTTTATGGAGATTTATCTCCAAAATTTATCATGTTTATTGAAATTCTGACTCAATTTAAGCGGGAGGGAGTTTTGATAACCTCAGTTAGAATTTAAATTCTGAAGTGGTATTTTTCTTTGTGTGCTCTTAGAAAATGTCCCGTTTGCCTCAGTCTTCCTCAATGATTTCCCACTTAGCAAAACTTGCCAACCCAAGTGGCAGTATGTGGTATCATTGAGGACTCCTTGCCACAGAGCTGATGCTGAATATATATAAAGACAAAAATCCTGTTGAATATGTGGTTGCTTGGCCAAGTTCAAGGGATCCTAGTAGGATCCCTTGAAATAGTATATAGTATACCCTGTGTTATTGTTGCTTCTGTTCGTAGTGTGCTCCAGGGCTGTTGGTCATACTTCCTTTTCAGCTAAAGTGACTTAGGTAAAATAAAATCCTGCAGTTTACACTCAGGAAAAGATGAGCAGACTTTTTGGCATATCAGGAGACTAAGCTGTGTGTAATCTGCAGCATCTCTTACCAGTTTCTGGTATTTAGAAGCCTTTAAGAGCCCTTCTGATGTGTTCAGAAGTCCTAAAATGTGAACTGAGTATTTGCAAGATGTATTCTAGGCTAATTTTCCATACACTTGGGAATAAGTTCCTGCAATTGCTTAGGTGTGGGCTTTTTTTTTGATATTGCTGTTAATATGTGGTTTTTTGGTGTGTATGTTTTTGTTTGTTTTATTTTCCGTGCTTAATGGTATGTATAAGACTGTACATCAGTGTTTTCCTCATCAATAATCACAGAACAGAACCAACTACCTGAAGAACACATTAGCAACTGAAGTTTTTCACAATTTTTCTTTTCCAATCACTTTTTTTTTTATTAGCATGCTGCAACCAAGTTCTGAATTGGTGACATATGTAGTTGTGATGAAGTTTTCATAGCATGCATAACTATAGTGAAATCATGAAATGCTATTATGAAATGCTGTTATGCCTTATCACAGGGAAGCAGCTGCAGCTGCTGGATTTAATGTTATGAGGTTAATCCATGAACCATCTGCAGCACTCCTGGCTTACGGAATTGGCCAAGATTCACCCACTGGGAAAAGGTAGAATTCTAATATTTTGCTCCTTAAATTTAAGCTACTAGTTAATCCGAGGAGATTCTATCCTGAAAAATCCTAAGTGGGGAGGGAATGCTGTGTTGCTGTAACAGTACATACAAAATTAGTATTTTGAAGCTTTGCTTTCTCATTTTTCTCCATAAAGCTGTTTGCCAGTAGCCCATAATGTTTTATAGTGTGTGGGTTGCTTTTTAAGACAGAATCTGGAAACAGATGCATCTTATTCTTTAATGAGCAGACTAGCTTAAAAAAAGATGCATCCCTTTACTTGCAAGGATTTGGGTGAAGCTGATCTTTAACTGTGGGAAGTGCTGTAATTTTGCACACAATAGAATGACTAAAACTGAGTTCCTAGATGCAGTAGATGGGTTTGCTTTCCTGTATATGAGTATTCAGATAATTCATAATATTTTCCAAAATAGCAGAGCTTGCTCACAAGCCAAACAGATGTGTGTGGGTTTCTTTTTTTTTTTTTTTTTTTTTTTTTTGGGAGGGAGGGGTGCTTTTTTTTCTTAACTGAGTTGTATAATGCTAAATAAACACTGGCTACTCTTGCTGTATATGTATCTTATTCTTTAGGGAACACTAAAATAGTTCCTGGTACTACAGATACATTAAATCCAATCACCCCAAATCAAATTATCTTTACGAAGAACGTATTGAATGAAACCTGTAATATATTAAGATGATAGCTTTTAGAAAGTATATCAAAACAAACATAACTGTAGATGGTTTTAATACTTTATTTTTTTACCATGGCAGCAATGTGTTGGTCTATAAACTTGGTGGAACGTCGCTCTCTATCACAGTCATAGAAGTAAACAGCGGAATATACCGTGTTCTTGCTACAAACACAGATGATAGCATAGGTGGAGTTTGCTTTACAGAAGCCTTAGCACAACACTTAGCATCTGAATTTCAGAGGTAGGTTTTTGAACTCCAAGTACGTATGTTGTTAGGACAAGAAGTACGTTATGTAATATTTGCTTATAAAAAATATTGTTGTTATTTCTGTCAGATCTAACAGACTGTCCCTGACTGAAATGACTCTGAAAAATAAAGTAACAATCAGCTATTGGGAAAGGGGAGAAAGATGTTTGGTTTTGGGTAGGCATTGTCTGAATTCAGTATTGAAGTAGGTGACTTTTTTGAGCTCTGCTACAGACTGTTTGAGCTGATGCATTTAACACTGACTGCATGTATCCTTTTAATTAAAAGCTTTTAGCAGATTTAACTTGCTGCTGTGGGTGTGTGGATGGCTTGCCGTGAAAGACCGTGGGGTGGTATGGGTCATAAGGTTGAAGTCTGTGTGTCACACTATGATGATGAACAAGAATCCAGTGTATTAGTAGAAGTTAAGGTTTTTTGGTGGCAATTCTTTTAAAAATTTCAGCTGTTGAAAGGAATATGGAATTAAAAAGGAATATGCCTGAAAATATTAGTGTTTTCATGCCTTTCTAAAGTTTTTTTTTTTTTGTAATCTCTTAATTACTTGCAATAATTTCTGTGGCTAAAATCATTTGACATGCAGGCATTTTCTTGCTGTTTCTTGCAGTTACTTAGAAGATTTGTTCAGAGGAGAAACTTCTCTGTGGAAGACTAAAACATCTATCTGATAAACACTAATGTCTGAGTTCACAGGAGTGCCTCTACACACTGTTCTCTAGTTGAATTTGAAATAGCCATTTTTATTCTTGGTAAACTTTCAATAGTGGCACTATAGATAATTCTAAAATGTTGGTTGAAAAATATTCAATAGCTTTAACCCCTTTTTCCTTTTGGAAAGTTAGCACGTTGTGCGAGTATTTGCCTTCCTAAATCAGCATTTGTGTTTAAACAGGTCTTGTAAACACGATATCAGAGGGAACCCCAGAGCCATGATGAAGTTAATGAACAGCGCTGATGTTGCAAAGCACTCCTTGTCAACTCTGGGAAGTGCAAACTGTTTTGTAGATTCCCTGTATGATGGCTTGGATTTTGATTGCAATGTGTCCAGGTAAAATGAGTTCTGAATTACTTCCCTTGCACTGTATTATGGTTTTTAATTTTCCTGCTTTCTTCTTAGATCATCGGTGATCTTAATTTTGGAGAAAAATAAAAGAGAAAACTTGTTTTCTTCCTGCTTTGTCTCATGTTATTGATTCTGTTACGAGCAAGATCTGCAGCTCCTCAGTAGAACTGCATAATGTTGCAATAATGGTTTGAAAATAAACTGAAAAAAGGTACAGGGAGACCCTCTGTTTGCAATCTATTCAACTGAAATGAAAGGGGAATTGATGCTTGTATTAGGGTGCTTTTGTTCTATTATTGCACTCTTTCTAAAATGAAAGGCTTTTGTCTCATCAAAGTGAGCTCTGGAAGTACAGGAATTGGGAAGACTTTGTTGCCTGTCTTTTTTACAACTGGGAGTGAAAGGATGCTTTCTGTCTTATTTTGTTTATACTGTTGTGTCCTCCTGCAAGCTACTCCTCTCTTGTGACTATCTCTTCTCAGTGGTGGCTGCTGATAGGACTAGAGGAAACGGCCACAAACTGAAGCACCAGAAGTTCCACAGGAACTCAAGGAAAAAAATTTCTTGACAGCGAAGGTGACAGAGCCCTGGAACAGGCTGCCCAGGGAGGTTGTGAAGTCTCCTTCTCTGGAGATCTTCCAAACCCGCTTGGACGCAGTCCTGAGCCACATGCTGTAGGTGACCCTGCGTGTGCAGGGGGGTTGGACTAGATGATCTCTAGAAGTCCCTTCCAACCTTAAGCATTCTGTGATCTCTTCATGAAATATTTGGCTTTTCTTTAAGTTGCTCTTCAGCTGTTTTCAACTTTGGCAAAATGAACTAGTCTTTTTTTTTTTTTTGATTTCAGAATTGTATGTGCATTGATTGCAATTGGTTGCAGCAGTCAATTTGGTGAAATAAGGCACAGTGTGTCTGCAGATGCAAGAAGTTCTGCTGCACAACATGCATTTGCCTCACCTTTGATTAGGATTGTAGTCCTGTGGACTGCAGTGTTGTAGAGCTTGATTTTGTGCATGTGTAGATTGAAGCTTCCTCTACAGGCTTGAAAGAGCTTGAAACAAAATAAACTTAGATTTTTTTTTTTTTAATGCTTGTTTTAAGTACCTACTCTGGTGTACATGCAGCAGATGATTTGCCTCTGAAGATTCAGTTGGCATGCTTCAGTGTGTGCCTTCAGACAGAAGTGATTCCAGGTTTTTCACTTCTTAATTGTCTTTACTTGCATGGGAAAACTGAGTGAGGAAGGGAGTCTTTCTAGAGTGCACCAAAAAATGGAAAAGATCAGTAGTCTGATTAGGTGTTAGTGATGGAAACAAAGTGCAGATATTTTCACAGCAAAATCACTTCTTTGGGTTTAATGGATGAGATGGTATTTCTTATTTCTTTTCTCTCCTTTTTTTTTTCTTCTTTCAGGGCCAGATTTGAACTTATTTGCTTTCCACTTTTTAATAAATGTATAGAAGCAATTAAAAAAGTCTTGGAACAAGTTGGATTTACAGCAGATGATATTAATAAGGTAATAATGGAAATCATTTGTCTCTAGTATACCTTTTAACTGCATAGGAAATGCATGTGAGACCTGTTTCCCTTACAGACTGTTACAAGATTACTTCCTGATGTGTTTAAGCATTTTGGGTTATGTTCAGCCAAGTATGTAGGCTCAGACTGTTAGTGCCCATGTTCTTGCTTTGAGCGCTAGGGCTCAAGGAAGAGCAAAAATTTATTTTTGAGTCAAAAGTATGTTTTGCAGCTATATATTCATTAAGCAAGTGTCATCTGAATTCTGTGTGCAACTGTCAGAGCAGCATTTTATAATTATTCACTGTCTGATTTCTGACTTCTAGGCTAATGAAGTGTCCTAGGCCGTTGCTCACAGACTGTCTTTTGTTTCCTGGTGGCAATGATACCATGATACCTGGTGATGATACATAAATGATGGGGTACTATGTACTCTCAGCAAGTTTGCAGGCAGTATCGAATTGGGGGGAGCAGTTTATGCACTGAAGGGCTGGGTTGCTATTCAGAGAACTCAAAATGTGAAATAGATGGACAGGAGGAGAATCATGAAGTTCATCACAAGCAAATGCAGAGCCCTGCATTTGGAGTGCAGGAAACCCATAGAGCAGGATGGTTGAGGGCTGAACAGGCAGAAAGAGCTCAGGTTCCTGATGAACAAGCTGAGCAGGGTTTGGCAGAGTGCTTATTGCAGGAAAGGCGGCTGACTGTCCTGTAATAATAAAAGTGTAGCCAGTAGGTGTAGGAAAGTGCTTGTTTTCTACGGAGACTGTATATGGATTTTATATGCCCCGTTTGGAGAAGAAAAAGTTTGATGGTACCGGATGCTTTGGGGCTGGAACATATGACTTAAAAGCGAGACCAGAACTGGGTTTGTTCAAGCCTCAAGTCAAGAAGGTACAGGGGAGACGTTACTGCTGTCTGCAGCCATCTAATCTAATGGGAAGGCAGGCAGGGCAAAACCTGTTAAGAGTATGTTACACTGTTAGAGTATGTGATGAAAGTGTGAGTGGCAACAGGCACAAGTCGCAATGTGGAAATTCTAGATAAAAAGAAAATACTCTTACTGTGAAGTGGTCAGATAATGAAAGAGGGGCCCAAGAGAGATGGTGGATACCCTGTCTTTAGAGATAAGGTCCTCGGCAGTCTTTTCTAACTGGTTCTGTTTTGAGCAGGAGGTTGAACTTGGTGATCTCTGGAGATTCATTCCAACCAAACAATTTTGTGTTGGATTCATGAGTTTTTTTTTTTTTTTTTTACACATCTTAATCTAGCTGATGTATGAAGACATACTGCTTCAAAGTACTTTTTCAAGCTTGCAAGCTATTTCTTTTAACTTCAAATGTGAAAAGTCAGGTCAGTGTAACTTTTCTAACAGCTACAGAAAATATCGCAGAGCAGTGTGTGCTTCTGTATTGAGAGTTGGAGCCTACCTCTGTTGATAGTAGTGAAGGAAGATTTGAAGTCATTGAGGCATGTTTTCCAGGTAGTTCTGTGTGGTGGGTCTGCTCGAATCCCAAAGCTACAGCAGCTGATCAAAGACATCTTTCCTACTGTGGAGTTGCTGAACTCTATTCCTCCGGATGAAGTAATTCCTATTGGTGCAGCCATAGAGGCAGGAATTCTACTAGGGAAAGAGAATCCATCCTTAGAAGATGAAGCACTCTTAATTGAATGTTCTGCCAGAGATATTCTACTTAAGGTAGGGCCAAAATAATTTAATTTTTGAGTGTTTTACTACTGTGATGAATACATAGTACTGCGTAGGTGTTACTGATGTTAGAGATGTGGTATTGCTTTAAAACTGGTTTTAAAAATAGGCTGTAGGTCAGCTCCAAGTCCTGATTTAAGTCTTTTAGAACTGTCAAACTTCTGCTGATTTCAGCATGAGTTAAATTTGATCTTTTCAATGTTGTAATACTGGATTTATCGTTTACTTGTAGTAATTTAATTTTTTGGAATTGCTGTCCAAAAGTATGTCCAAAAGCAAAAAGTATGAATCATGAGGGGTTTATTTTGTTTTTGCATGGTGCACTGTTTTATAGCTTCCATCTCACTGAAGTGTATAGAAAGTCATAAACTTTTTTTTTTTTCCTTTTTTTAAGGGAGTAGATGAGTCAGGGGCTGACAAATTCACAGTGCTGTTTCCATCAGGGACACCGCTACCAGCTCGAAGGCAGCACACCTTGCATGCACCTGGAAGTGCTTCTTCTGTGTGCCTTGAGCTATATGAGTCATTAGGAAAAGGTCCTTTGAGTGAAGAAGGCAAATTTGCACAGGTGAGTGTATGCCGATTCATATGTCTCTTCATGTGAATTATTTGGAAGTAGAGGGGGGGGAGGGGGTGGAAGAACAAATGATACCTGCAACCTCTTTGTTGCAAAATGAGAATCACACACATCTTCTTGGAAACTGTCCCCAAGCGTTCTTCCATGAATGTGCTATGATTTAAACACTTCTTAAAGAAATTTAACTCTCTGCTGGATCTAAATCTCCACCTTAGTTTTGCCTAAAGGTCTGTGAGGGGATAGGATGTTGTATAGTAATTAGAACTGATCTTAGATAAAGGAGCTTGTTCAGCTCTTACTGTAGTGAATAAGAGTTGTAAGTACCCCAGTCATCCCAGTAATAGGCCCAGAAACATGAAAACAGGCAGGCAAATAGCTAAATACTTATAGAATTGCACTGCAGGTATATGAAGTATACTAGGGCATGCTTTGGTGTTAAATTATTATTAGCATATGCTAAACAAAATAAATTGTGCACCTTATCACTTGTACCATGCTGTCCTTTTATTGAACTCCTGTGCAAAAGTTCAGAGAATTTAAATTTCTTTTTTTTCTTTTTAATAGATTGTACTCCAAGATTTAGATAAAAAGGAGGATGGCCTACATGATATATTAACTGTCCTCACCATGAAGAGGTACACAAAATATTTCCTGTTCTGCTGTTCAACTTGTGTGGTGCTTCTGAGAAACAGTGTCTCCTACCCCTTCACCCCCCTCCCCCACCCCCCAAAATCAGTTTAACTTTTGTCACCTTTCATTATTGCAACTTGACAGAACTGTTTCGGTGGCACCATCAATTCACAAATACTATATGCATGCAGATTTGGCAGAATTTTACAGTTTTTGGTTACTATCTCTGTAATTAGGCAGCTTTTTGGTTTGAGGAGTGAAGAAATAAAACTTAATGCAGTTGTGTAGAGAACTCTTGGGTATCTTTGAACAGCTGATCAGTTTAACTGTGCTTGAAAGTAGTCAAGATACCAAATTCCCTGTGAGGAGTGGTTAGGTAATTTTAGTATGTCCACACACTCAGGACAAACTGAAGTGTAATCTGTCTTCATTAGTTACTAATGAATCCATGAAGGACTTCTTGCATATGCTTCATTTGTGATAAAAGTCCATGGTCTTAACCTTAGAAACAGTATTGTTAGGCATGAGAAATGATGCTGCAGGAAATCAGGTTTCCCAAATCTGCTTTCTGTGGTAGATTGTGGAGAAGGTCTTGTATCTTCCATTTAAAAGGAAAATTATTTGGAGGGATTTCTGACTTGCTTGAGCCTTAATACAAGTAATCATTTGAAATAGAATTTCACTATTATAAGTTAGAAGTTCATATTTCTTTTCTATATAAGAACGTTGCCTAGGTGTTGCTAAGAAACTACAGGCTGTTTGCAAAAAATGCTGTTTTTTTTTTTTTTTTTTTTTTTTTTATGCTAACTATCAGATCTATTAATGTGCTTTTCATAGATTTCATCAGAAGTACCCTGCTAGTCATACAGAGATTTGCAGTTAAGGTTGATAAGGAAGATGCCTCATACCTTATATATGTAATCGTACTGTGCAGAAAACTTCCAGTGTGTTAAAGGGTTTTTTGATACTATCTCTAATTCTTTGGCTTAAAATTGAGGTTTTCTTCTTTGAAGCATGCTTGGTATTTAGAAGAGCAGAAATATTCTTTTAAAGTAGAACTCTTGTGCTTTGAGAACACATGCTTGTTGGTTACCATTGCTCAGTGGTCCCAAGGTAAATGTTTTGAATTTTGTTATTCTATACCTATTTACGAACTCCTGTTAAAGGAACTTAGTTGCAGCAGTAACATCTAAATGTATAAGCATGTTCCAGAGCCTTCTGTTTTGTATTTGGAGAAGATATATGCTTTAATGGAGATATCTAACTGCCTATCTATTTATGAAATTAAGTTTAGTTTACTGTGCTGAGTAGTTAATTTCATCTGTGTTGCAACTTGTTCTCCCATGGTTTTTGATATTCTTTTTTTCTTCCCTTTCATCTGCATGAACAATATTACTATTAATGCTGTGGAACATGCACTAGCATATTAATAAGCTGCGTGTTGAGCTAGTCCTAAACTTACCTTTCTCTTTTATCTAGGGATGGGTCCTTGCATGTTACTTGCACAGATCAAGATACAGGAAAATGTGAAATCATCACTGTTGAAGTGGCATCGTAGCACCATTTGAAAGGAAGCATTTTTCAGTCGTTTTCTCTCTCGTCAGCTTGTCCTCCAAAGTCATAACTCTAGTTATTTGGAGTAGAAAATACAAAATATTGATCTAGATATACAGACAACAGAGCATTGAATTATCAGCCACGCCTTTTAAAAAGTTCAAATCGGGTCTGTAATTCCAGAAAAGCGTATTACAGATTATGTAATATTTTTTCATTTGATTTGAAAAGGGCTTTTTCTGCAGACTAAGCAAGACCTGTACCCATTCGACCAGTATATGTGCAGTTTCAGTAGCAAAACTAGAACCAGGAAATCTACGCCTGCCTGTAAATGTCCACTCTCAAACAACTGTACCAAATTGTATTAAAATCCTGTATTGATATGAAAAGGTTACCTAATACTGTGGAGGTTGATGCCCATTTGAGCTGGGCTCTGGAGAGTAGGATTTTTCTGTGAACTATTTTAAGATGGTTTTGTGATGCTATATGAAAAAAAAAATGTGTTTAAGGGGTATATGTGCTTATTTATGTGTTATCAATAAAATATTTTTTATACAGTTGCTGGTATACTCCATGTTGTGGCACTTCTAATTTATGAGTCATCGCATGTATCAGTTTGTTTGGATGCAAACTGATGCCTTTTTTTCATGTGTGAATTAATCTCCTTTTTATTAAGCAGGCAAGTGTACTTACAGGACTTGGGCATCTCCTTAGGCCACATGTTATCTTGCCAAATAGTTAATATATTTTCTGTTACCTCAAATGTAGGCAGAAGCAGAAACTAGAGAGGGGGGTGCCAGTCTGAGAGGTGGGAGACTGGGATCCAAATACCTGCTTTTCTGCAGGCTTACAGAACTTTAGGTTTTATGTTTCTCAGTTATATATCCTAGAAAAATATATTTTAATATTTTTTCTACCCCCCGAAAGCAGTAGCTTCTGCAATAGCATAGTGAGAAAACTTAGTGCAAACAGCTGCCTAGATCGTGTGGTTTACCAGACTAAACAATGAAATTGTAAACCTGCCTTAACTATATAAAGTGCTTTATAAATTCTACCTCCCCTTACACTGTTGCTTTAATCGCTTATAAATAGGTAAACAGTTCAGTTACTCCTGAGTGAGAACCTGTAAAGGGGAACTTGCATTCTGGGGTGGGTCTTGTGCATTCTGGCAGTGAAGTCCTGCAGCCCGTATCGAGAAGCTGGTGCACCCTTCATGGCTGTGATACAGAACCAGCTCAAGGACCATTTAGTGATAGCTCCTGTCTGAAGTGCTCCAGGGCTGTATATTTTACTTTACAGAACACAAACTCATGCGGCTTAAGAGCGTTTTGCGCTGCTTTGAAAGCTGTTTTAGCAGCAAGAATCTCTTTGGAGAATTACCATGAGAGCATACGTTGTGTCTGCCATTTTTTCACCTCTTGGAAATCTCTTTCGGCGTAGTGTGCAGGATGATGCTGTAGCTGGCACGCTACTGCTGCGTGACCAGCGAGGAGCTTCCAGGGCTGTTTGGCTGAGTTTCCTCTGTCCTCGTGCTGCTGCTCTGTGCTCTTTTAAAGCCCTTAAGAAGCATCTGGGCTCCTTTGCCTGGCAGGTGCCCGGAAAACCAAACTCCTGAATGGACCCGTTTATCTCCTTGCCTTTCTAGGCACTTAAGAATAGACCGGAACTCATAGGAGTGTCAGCTGGTATTTAAAGCTACTTTAAAATAGTTTTAAATAGCGGTATTTTTTAAAAATACATAGATCTCCTGTCAGGGGGAGCACATCTCTCGCAGGGAGCAGCGAGGTGGGTGAGTAGCACCAGCGCGCGGTTCTCTGCCCCCGAGCGGGGCATCTGGGTGCGCTGCCTTCCCTTTTGCGAGCGAAGAGGTGCTCGGCATGAAAGGGGCGCAGCACCACCAGCCTCT
>VZSV01000034.1:6055324-6076300 GCA_013398735.1 Nothocercus julius
AGCCTTCCCCTCCTCCTTTCCCTCCTCCTCCTCCTCCTCGCGCTGGGCGGGCCAAGAGGGAGGGCGCAGGGAGGCCTCCCGGCCGCCGCGGGACGGCGGAGCCGCCGCGGGGCGCCGTTCGGGCGGTTATTCCCCCCTACCACCCCCAGCACCTCAGCGGGGCCTGGCGTGTGGCGGGGTGTGTACGTGTGTGGGGGGCGGTGCGGGCTCTGCCGCTGGCGCCGGAGCCTGAGGTAAAACCGGAGGAGGGGGGGATGGGGAGGGGAGCACGCGGGCGGCTGGGGCGCCCTCGGCGGCTCCCGAAACTTTGGGCGGCCTCGTGTCCTGGCGGGTCGGGTCGGGTCGGGTCGCGTCGTCTCGTGTCGGGCGCCGTCCCGCCCGCGCGGCCGCCCCGGCGGAGCGGCCCAGCCGCGGCTCCACTCCGAGCTTCGCCCAGCGCTTCCTCAGCGACGTTTCCTGGACGTTCCCGAGGCCGGCGCCGCTCCGGGCTCCGGTGGTCGCCTCGTGTCCCTTTAAACCCTGCTCGCTGACAGGAGCGCGTGGTGCTCCCCGAGGAGCACTTGGGGGCTCGCGCTCTCCTCGCAGACGCTCCGTTGCCCTCGTCCCGCCGCGCGTTTCTGGCGGCCTTGCGGAAGGACCGGGATTTCTCCGTGACGCTAGCCCGGTTCTGGGGCTCTTCGTAGGGAAATTACTTAATTCTTAGTATTTATGTATCTTCTCACTTGCTGCTGCAGCGTCTGCCTTCTAAAAGGTTTTATTCTTGCTAATAAATGCACGTTATTATATGCAACATATTATATGGAACATGAAATATTATATGGAATGAAAGTTCAGGCAGGGAATCACTGACCTCTTTCACTTTTGTGCACCACAGCAGGATTAAGTTTGACTTCCTGAAACACTGTGCAAAAGACTCACAAACTGTTATTGCCAATGATAATCTGGGGACTTTGGGATAAGGCGAACAATCAAGTGCGTAAATGACTTCGATTTAGCTGAGACATTAAATAGGATTCTTTACCAATTTTCTTATTGTAGCCTGGTATGTGCCATGTCTAGCTTCACTTGAGACCCTCCAAGAATTATGTAGGAAGGAAAATCTCAGATGTAAATCCATTGGAATCACCAACAGGAATCTAAAGAGTTATGAGGTGGAATATTTGTGTGACTACAAGGTAGACGAGGTAAGAGAAATCCAGACCAATTTGATAACTCTTTCAGCTGAAGTTTGGAAGCAAGCAAAAGGTAGCTTTGCTGATAATATAAATTAGTAGGCTGTGAGGACAAAGCTTTCGCTGACATCAAACAATATATCTTTTAAACTTTGAACTGTGAACAGGAAGTGGTATATTTACCACTTTCACTATGTTGAAGGAAGGTCTGTTTCTGAAATGATGGAGATATTGGAGTAAAAAATGTTACACCCAGAGGTAAAGGAAAACGTTGATATCTTTAGGTTGTAGCTTGGTATATATTACGATGCTTGTCCTTTGTTTGAAAGCAACAGTCTATTTATCGCTTGAATATTGTTGCTCTTTGAATGAGTCAGGGCCAGGTGCTGCAGCTGGATTTGTATGGCTTGATTTTGCCAGTGAAATTCAGTTTCAGGACTTGGCCTTGTTACAGTTACTAGAGGTATTTGGTCTTTTTATTTTAAAAAAAAAAAAGTACACAATTATGCTTGTTGATTGTAAATAGCTTGCTGCTTTAGGATGATGGTTAACAAATAGTGGGTTGGGTTTTTTTTTTTCTTTTTGAGATTTCAGGGGTAGGTTTAGGCTTTCTTTTCTGTATGGGATGTCACTGTGTTTGTTTGGGCACACAAGCTAAATTAACTTACATGTAACTGTTTTAATGAATTAGCCTCCTGCTGAGGTAGAGTTAGTGATCTGAGTTTTTTTTTCCAATTGTGCATTTCTTTGTCCCTAGCTGATTCACAGAGTATGCAAAGTTGTGCTATCTGTTAACTTGCAAATGGAAAGCTTGTTTTTTGTTTTACCTTTCTCCCCAGTCCTAACTGTTACGGGGATGTCAAGACCTTCTTCACTATATATCTTTAGTTAACTCCAGTGACTCTTTCGTTATTGTCTGTATGCTCTGTAGTACTAGATTTCAGAGAATGGTGTGAAATGTGGCTAAGCCTGTATCTGTTTCTGTATTTCAAGGGCACAGAATACTATCTTGTGAAATGGAAAGGATGGCCAGAATCTTCAAATACTTGGGAACCCTTGAAAAATCTGAAATGCCCTGTGCTTCTTCAGAACTTTCTCTGTGACCAGAATGAGTATTTATCTCGGGTAAAAGAAGGCAAAGCTCTGAAAGTGAAAAACCATGTTAAAGCCTTGAAACCTGCAGTTGCAGATTACATTGTAAAGAAGGCTAAGCAAAGAATAGCTCTTCAGAGATGGAAAGAAGAACTCAACAGGAAAAAGAATCATAAAGCAATGATTCTTGTAGAAAACACTGTGGATCTCGAAGGCCCTCCTTTAGACTTTTACTACATTAATGAGTATAAACCTGCCCCAGGAATAAATGTAATAAATGGAATAACAACTGGCTGTGAATGCTCCGACTGTCCTGCTGAGAAATGCTGTCCAAAGGAGGCTGGGTTTCTTTTGGCTTACAATAAACGAAAGAAGTTGAAAATCCAGCCTGGCTTGCCAATTTATGAATGCAATTCATATTGTAGGTGTGGTCCTGACTGTCCTAACAGGATAGTGCAGAAAGGTACGCCGTATTCTCTGTGCATCTTCAGAACTAACAACGGCCGTGGCTGGGGAGTAAAAACGCTCCAGAAAATTAAAACCAACAGTTTTGTGATGGAGTATGTTGGAGAGGTACGTATTTTATCTCATATGGATACATAGTTTTAATAGAAGAAATAGGAAAGGAGCTTAATGTGCTTTCTCCCTGTCCTGTACCTACTGTCTTTTACTATATAACAGCTAAGTATACTTCTGAGTACAGGAATACACTAAACTGACATTCAGGTTGGCAGTAAAATTATGTTGTGCTGTTCAAGACCTCCTCTGTTCCAGAGCAATTTGAAAAGGTGGAACATGAAGAGAATACTATTGTTAAAGGATTGTCCTAGCTATGGACACTGCCAAGTTTTTTTTAAAGGACAAATTCTTCTTTCCTTTAGTGTCAGTCGTATTCTCCTTCCTGATGGTCAACTTTGATTATTTTAACTTTTTTTTTCCAGAACACTTTTAATACTGATCTCACTTACCAAGCTCAGTTGTTATCAAATCCCCCACCCAGTTTGTCAGACTTTTGTTTTGTTCTGTGTGAACTTTTAAAATAGTAATTCCAAACATATTTGTTCTCCTGACAAACATGAAGAACCATACTTACAACATAAGCATTAGAAATAAAGTTGTCTTTGAAATTGTATGAGATTAAGTAAACATTATTTTTGAGATTTGATACTGTGCTGTGTTGCTGAGTGAACCTCTCCTCTGCTCCACCATGGCTGTTAAATCAGTAGCTCCTGGCAGCCTTTCTGACCTCATCTATGGTATTTCTGCCACATAATCTGCCTTGTTACTAAGGCCAGTCCAAAGAACTTCTTTTTTTTTTTTTCTCACTATCCTTATTATCATCTTTACTGTATTTCCTGCATGCTTCTTGTCCCAAGCATTCTGACTTGTCATGTTCTTACCGCTTCTATAAAATTCTGCAAACGTGTGAGAAACTACGTAATCAAAAATCATACTTAATTTATTGTTTAAAGCAAAAAATGTAGCTTCACACCTTAGTGATTCCCTACAGCCAAATACATTCTCAAATCTGGTTTGCCTGAAGGATGTAAGAGACAACTGTTTGTGAGATTGTACTGTGTTTCATGTCTCTTGCTGCCAAATTGGGATTTTGTTCCTGAGTCTGCACAGCAGAATGCACTTGAAATAACGGATTGCAGATCAAGTTGCTTAATCTGTTGCTTCTGTCAAAAGTAGCTGTCACTGTTTTGTTCCTTCGGGGAGCTTCTAGGTTTCTCCTTTGTGTTAGGCCTTCTTCCAGGCTTAATTGCATAGATCCAACTTTGCGCACTGATTGTATCTGTCCAAGTTGTCGGGAAATTAGGAATTCCACAGGGGCATGAGGGCCTTCCATTACAGTAACAAATAGCAGGAAGAGATGCTTCTAGGAAGAGAAGAGATGAGTACAGGATGATAAATGTGACTGGGTATATGTTATAACTTCATCTGTACAAAGAGAGAGGGAGTTTTTTTTATTTTTTTTTTAAATAATGAAATCTTTTGTGCCTAAATGAAAAAGATATGTGTATAGAAACAATTGATTGTGTCTGTCAAAACCAAACACTTTAAGAGTTTTTTTTTTTTTTTTTTTTTTTTTTTTTTTCCTGAGACAAGTAATGCTGTGCATAAGCCATAGGCAAATTACATCCAAAGAAGTGTTGGTTACTAACTAATTAGTTTAAATATCTGTATTTAGGGATTTTTTTATTCGCTGTAGACGAAATGCTATCTTAATGTCAAAACAGTGAATGTGGTGGGGTTTTTAAGTGTAATATTTTTTCTAACTTAATGATGCTTTTTTTGTTTTATTAAGTAATAATTACGATACTTTTTTTTTTTTCTTTTTTTTCTTCTTTTTTAGGTGATCACAAGTGAGGAAGCAGAGAGACGAGGCCAGCTCTATGACAACCAGGGCAATACCTACTTGTTTGATTTGGACTATGACTCAGATGAATTTACAGTAGATGCAGCTCGCTATGGAAATGTGTCCCACTTTGTGAATCACAGTGTAAGAACTTATTTTTTATATTGAGCTTGGGGAATTATTCAAATTGCAGCAGAAATATCTTCACCTATTTATACATATTTTCTTATAGTAATCACAGTTCTTTTTTCATGCCAACGCAGTTCAGTTAGTTAAATAATAAAATATAATACAAGAAGCAGAGTGGATTACTTGTGCTTTAGTCAGAGTAAGGCTGTTGATTACAAAGATATGCAAATAAAAGGCTGTCTGAACTGTGTGTATGGTAGTACTGAGGTTATCACTGTATTTCCAGCCCATCAGCTGCTGGATCTAGTAACCAAAATGGTTTTTTAGTTAAATGACTAAAGGACCCGGTGTATGAAAAATACTTAATAAAATTGGGAAAGAGGCAAAGATGAGAGGAACTGTTGGATTCTTTTTTACTAGGTAGGAATTATTAAATGTCATCCTTCAAAAACCGGTAAAGGACATTTTTTTTTCTATCCTTTCTTTGGTATTTTTTTCATGTGATATTCTTTCTTTCTTAGGTATTTCTTTCATTTCACTACTTTTCCCCGCCCCTCCTACCCCAGCTACCAAATCTAAACTTGGCAGAGAACTCGGAAGTGAATTTTAAACAGGATATTTTTATAGTGCTTTATTTCCTGTTTAACTGAAATAGCTAAGACAAGAAGGCTGCACTGTATAAAGTGAATTATAATAACTCTTAATTCAGGAGTGATTTATTTCTTACTGATTACGTGTTTGTGAAAAATACAGTTGATGTTCAATCAGTACAGTAAGTTCATGTATTTTATTCATATTTGCGAGCTGTTGATATAATTTGTATTTTGTGTAGGCTTGTTAGGGAGAAGGCTGAGAATGAGCTGTAGATAATTCACATTGTTCTTCACTTTGGGGAGTTGCACCAAAGTAGTCTTGTGTCTGATCATAAAGTTAAGTCAGGTTTCATGCCTGATTTTCTGATATATGCGACATTTTGTGTTCTTAAAAGAGCACAAAAAAAAAAAAAAAAGAGTGCTGAGAGTTTTACGGACTATCTCAGTGACTCCTGACAATCTAGAAGTGATAAAAGTGCTGTTTAGTCTTGCTTAGTGTGCCTGACCCCTCCACCCTGTCTAGGGCAGATAATTCGGAAGCTGAGCAGATTAGCGCTTAAAAATAGAAATTTACCCATAGTATCAAAATATTATTTCTGGCCTGGAAGCAATGCTTAAACCTAAGTACAGAATAGTGAGTATGTGTAGCATGAAAAATAGATCATCTGCTTGTTTTCTCTTTTTTTTTGTTGTTGTTGTTGATTTGGTCTTTTGTCAGTTTGGTTAGTAAAATTTCTTAAGTGTATCTTAAACACTTAAGTGTATCTTACTTCTGAGTGTATCTTAAATTGTTCTAAGTTTTGTCATCTTTTTTTTGCTGTATCTTGAAGGCTTTTTTTTTTTTGGATAGGCTGTTGCTCGTTAATGTAGCCTACATACTGTGTAAAGGCAACTTCTTAAAAGAAGTCTACTTGAATATATGAATGTTCTGTTAATGCTGTTTACCCAAACATAATTTGTTGATTTCAGGAGATAACCTGGTTTCAATTTATCACTGAGAAAGTAACCACTGTTTTCTTTCCTGTGACTATAATTTATTTGCAGAAAAAAGTTCCACTGCTTTCCTGCATATCTTGAAGTGTTTATTCTTTTAGCAGAAACTACTTTAATTTTTGCCTTGCAGTGTGATCCAAATCTTCAAGTCTTCAATGTGTTTATCGATAATCTTGATCTGCGTCTTCCTCGGATAGCGCTGTTTTCTACAAGAACCATCAAAGCTGGAGAAGAGTTAACCTTTGATTATCAGATGAAGGGTCTGTAGATCTTTACTACCTTTGGGGGGGAGACGTGGTTTATTAGCTGATCTTGTTGCAGCCTGATAGCAGTATATTGGGTCAGGCTAATGTTGCATCTCACTAACACAACTATGTGGATTCTAGAATAGAAATTATCTCATTGACTTGTAGTGCAGACAGAGCAAACAGGAGATTTTGTGTGTTTCCTGCCTCTGGTATATCATGTCCTTCAGCATTGCTAGCTCAGAGGGAGGAATTTTGGTTGGAAACTCTCACAAGGCAACTTATTTGGAAGATTTGGCGCAAAAATGTTCAAAAGATGAAATAAGATGAAAACATGTTTGTATACCATTTGAAAAAAACTTGGTATTTCCAGACTAACTGCTTTTGAAGTAATCTCTGTAGATGCAACTGTGATAGTTGCAAAGAAAACAACAATGTTGTCTAAGATGTATTGTAGGTTTGTGTTTATATCCTAGTGTTTGTGCACCTCAGCTGTGGATGTGGGTCCCATGGTGCCTTAAACTCCTCTGTTCAAGGCAGGCTGAAGTCTCAGCTCATCAGTATTTACATGGTCCTGAGGATATAAGGCCTTTTTTTTTTTTTTTTTTGTGCTTTGATGTGTGTGCTACGTGTTGTGTAAGTAGTTGTAACATGGATGTCAGTAGAATTGTGCTTAGCTTCACATGCTATTCTTGAAGAACCAGGGTGGTACAAAGCCTTTGTCTTGGACACATTGCACAGTTTCTGTTTGTTCCTTTCTATAATCTTCCTTACTTGCATTTGTCTGTGTCACAGGTTCAATAGATCTGACTTCAGACTCTGCTGATGGGCTTAGCCCCTCCAAAAAGAGGATCCGAACTGTGTGTAAATGCGGAGCTGTGTGTTGCAGAGGCTATCTCAACTGAGGCCTGGTGTCCAAAGTCACAAACACGTCGTTCTATTTTAAATGGATTTTAAGAGGACTGTTCTCTTACACATATTTTAGAGTATTTTTACATATAAACAGGTACAATGAAAACAAGGCATTACATTGGTATTCAAAATGGCACTGGCCAAAGAAAGAGATAGAGTATTACAGGCAAATAGAAAACCAATACCATGGACTAAAAGTTTGTTTTTTTTTTCCTAGCACTGTTATTTAGGAAGCGGTAAAATGTATGCTAAGAGAACGCTTGAAGATGTACCTTGATTTGAATATTGAGTGTAAACTTACAGCCCTAGGCATTTTAAGAGCTAATTTCAGTGAGATGAAAAGATGTTACATACTTTGTGTACCTTGAAAAGACAAGACTGAAGGCATTGTGTTTAAGTCCTAAATCATAGCTAACAGTTGTCCTGCTTTTAATTTTATTTTTATTTTGCTATTTAAAAGAAAAGCTCTAAGAGATTAGCAATAACACTTATGGCACCATGGTGAAGGATTAAGGAAAGCCATCAGACTTTGTCTAGATGAAGATTCACAGGAATAAAGATTTTAAAATGTCCATGAAATTCCACATAAGTAAAGTCATTGGCATCTGCAGATTCTGGATGTAAGAGCAGAGTTGCAAAACAAATGCTTTTAGTTTATGTTATTTAGAAGTTTAACAAATAGAAATTTTAACTTCTTAAGTTCTGATTTTTAGTTAGGATGCTACAGACAGTCTGCAATTCTACAGAGAACTTGTAAATATCAGATTATTGGTATTAACATACGCTGTTTATTTTGATTGTATAAATTTGGCAGTCATTGCTGGAACAAATTACCGATTACAGTTTGGAAATAGTTAAAAAAAAGAATAGGGAAAGCAGCCCCATTGTTTAACAAAGCTGATACATTACAAAGATAAACTTGGTTATCTGTTTAGGTACAGAAGGAAATATCCTGGGAAGTGATTTGTGTTCACAGCTGGTTTTGATTAAGTTTATACATACTGTGACTTTTTTATCTAGTGACAGATTTTTAAAAGGTTAGGCCTCTTTTTTTCTTGTTGCAAAAATGTTAACTTCAGTGAAGTTAGACTAGGGGTTGAATTGACCTACTTGTAGACATATGTAAGATGTTTTTGAATGTAAAGGCTGAGAAATACACTTTGTTTCAGCTGCTTGAATCTTTTTTTTTTCCAATCATCTTAAAGTTGCATTGATTTTTATTGATAAACATATGCGAAGTTTTGCTTGGCTTCAGAAACACTGAAGAACAGTTGAGTTAGGTTATGGGTAGAGTTACAGCCATGGTCCTTACTCCAGGGATGACTTAAGTGCTTTATGTTCACGGATTAAAAGCTTGTAAAACTTGCATACCGCTCACAAATCATGTATGTGTGGATAGGGTCATGCAGAATAATGTTGCTCCATAAATGGACGCTCGCTATGTATCATAGGTCAGCTAGTTACCTTTATAAGGTACAAGGCTGTTGGCTCAGGTGAATGAAGTCAAGTACCCAGCATATAACAATTTACTTAATGTTAGAAAATGCCTTAAATTCTATGTTAATTACTAGCACTCCAACAAGAGTGTTTGGAAGGGTAATCCAAGTTGTTTGTTGATTAAGCACAGTTGCATTTGCACTCAAGATCTGGCTCTCTGGCAGAAGGTGAAATTTTATGTGCTACTAGACAATGTTGGATGAAGAGTGAGGGCCTTTGGAAGTGCTTTGTAAGTTTTGTAATCTACAGAGATACACCTTGAAATAGCTACTTTATATTGTTTATTGAATAAGAAGAAGCTTGCCTAGATTTAAAGGTATCTGACATTACCAGGCTTTGCTGTATCCACACTTGGATAAATGCAGAATCTGAACAATTTTTATCCTATCATGTCTCTAAGAATGGTTTATAAAGCTTACGTGGATTGTGGAGCTTTAATGTTAACAAACTCTAGGCGAACTTATGTCATTCGGAATCAATAGGTTTTCTCTTGCATGTAGCCCGATTCAGCGATGCATTCCGTGTGGATGGAATCTGTCATCTCCAGCTCCTCAATCTGTTGCAGATCTGCAGCCTTTCCTGTTGGCTTAGGACTGCCAGAGTGGCTGTGGCAAGAAGCAGTCTTTGCCAGATCCCTTTCTCAGGCCTCTCCTGGACAAGACGACATAGGGGTGGTTTAAAGCTCTTCAGTTTTTGCCCATACCCAGTTTGACTTAATCCCGAGTAAATGCATTTTAAAAGACAAAGTTCTGCTAGTTGTACTTGAGTTTGTCTGCCTCTTCTCAAGGCAGTATATGTTATCACCAGCATTGAAATAACACTGCTGTTCTTCAAGGATATGTATGTTACCTCTTTGTGTGATGAATAAAGGACCTTGAACTTAGACTTTGGGAGGTAACAGTATTTTGTATTTATTTGGCATAAACCCACATGCATCCAGTTTCTAATTTAGAACTTTAAACAGTATTTTATATTTACAGTGTATTTCAGTTTACCATCTTAGAATTAGCTGAATGGGACACTTTTTAAAAAAACTCCTTCTGCTGTTTTCATGAGTTTAGGGGAAAAAGTTGCCAAATTGGAAAAGGAGAAAAAGCTATTTTCAATGTCTTAAGGAGCCTAAACCAGCCCAGCTTCTGCTTTGTGGTCTCTTAGCTTCACCATGGCCACCAGTGAAGCTGTGTAGATGCACATCTGGTAACCTGTGATCTGTTCTCTGGCTGGTTTTCTTAGGTAGCAGAACTGATGTTGCAAGATCATCTGTAAGAAAAGCTATTATGTATTTATTTAATCTCAAAGTCAAGTCAATTTTATGGTTATTTCTAATGTATGTTTTAGGACTGTATACATTAGAATATGCAGTTTGTAAGCTCAGGAACATTTTCTTTTCATATTGTGTGATCTTGAGTATTGCTATCTTCCTATAGTTTTTGATAAAATAAATTAAATTTAGTTTTTCTTCGGTTGTTGTCATTCTTAAAAATCTCTTAGTTAACTGTAACTAAAGCAGTAGTATTTTACTGTAAAAGTGCCCTGTTACTACAGTCCTGGGCCCAAGTTCTTTAGCCCTCTGAAGCCTGTACTTCAGCAAAAGGGCATCAATAAGTCATGTGCTTCCTCTTCAGATTATGCTGACAAGAACTGGTATTGGTTTTCATTGCCTTGTCTAAAACTGATGGGCTTCTGTTACATTTTCACTTTGGGAGCCAGGAACTTTGCAAAACTTTAGTTATCAAGGCAAATGAGAGAGAAAAGGGATTATTTTGAATTAAAATAAAGTCACTGGAGTGCTGGAGGAGGCAAAATGGGGTAGTAAGAGATAAAGTAACACAATAGAAACTGTCCAAGATAACAGGTTAACTGCTGTTCCTTTGACTTAGTCTCCTAACCCCACTACTAAATAGCTTTTGAACCAAAACTCCCATGGAATTTTATTTTTAAATAGCTTCAGAGGAACATGGAACAAATGAAAACACCAAAGAAGTGAGGACAAGTTCTTCACAAAGTCACAGACATTGATTTATTGTATCACGTTAAGGTGTTAAACAGGGCTGACAACATCTACTCAGCTTTAAAAAAAAAATAAAAAAAAAACTGCTCCATAATTCTTTACTCAAAAAAGTGAAAACTCATACAATTGTGTAGCCACTATATTTGCATCATAATTCATGAAAGAGGGCATATTATTTACTACAGTTCAAAACAAGACATTTTAATAAAACTAGAGTTCACACACATCTGTATCAAAGGTAAACTCTTGAGTTTGATTTTAAAAAGAAAAACAAACTAAATTTCGTTTTGTCTTCCAGTCATGGTTTTGTCTGTTTTTCTTTTCTATTGATTTACGCTCTTAGAGAGCTAAACTACATGAGGTAGAAGGCCTTTATAATCTTTTTTTAGGAATATTTTCTTTTAGATATTTCATAGAAGGAATAAAACTTAAAGCTGTAACGTAGCATACCATTTATGATGGTAATATGTCGTTGAAAACTGCACCGATGAGTGTACAAGAAAATACTTAGCATGAATAGTATAAGAATATTTGGGGAGTTGAAAGAGCAAGTTTCAGTATTTATAGTCATCATGGAATCACTTAAACCTGTTTTCAGAAGAGATTGTGGTGTTCACTATGTTTTCACCTGCTGCTAGCTTCCTGTATAAACAGTGCAGTGTATCTGGCTCAGGTAGTTCAGCACCAGGAGTGAGGGGAATTTCAAAGTCAGATGAGCTCTGAGAGTCTTTCTTCAGCTCTAGATCAGGAGTCCTGGAACTGTCACTTACTTCAAGTAGCACCTCTTGACTCTGAGCACTGCCATGTTCTGCATCCTCCTCACAGTCTTTGCTTTTCAAATCATGGACGACATCACATGCAGAAGATTTGTTGTGCCCTGCTGGCCTCCACCTACTGTTTGGAGCCCGATTATCTTTGGTGGTTTCATGCAACGCAGAAACCCCTGCTCTGCTCCCACCTTTGTTGAAGCAGCCGAAGTCAGAGGCATTTCTCTCTTGGGAGGTAATGAGCACTGTGTCCATTTGGCTATCCCAGCCCTGGCTTCCCTGCTCCGATATATGCGTTGACTGAGAAGAATTTTGGGAGGAGATGTGTGTTGAGTCACTGATTCCATCTGAATCACTGAAGAGTGACTGGGACCCACCACCAGCTTCTGCTGAAGATGGGAAGTTATCCTCATTTTCAGAGCTTTCATCCATTCTGTTGCACTTAAAAAACGCATCCCAGCGAGGCAAGTTTGCATGACACTCCTGTTGGTCACCAGTTACTCCAGAGGTCAACTCAGGGTGCTTTTGTCTACTGGAATTTGATGCAGATGTGGCATCTGGCTCAGGAGAAGGAACTTCAACTGCATTTTTTTCAGATTCTTCATCATCATCATCATCATCATCATCATCATCATCGTCATCATCGTCATTGGATTCCTCACAGTCCATGAAGTCTACCTTGTGAGAAGTATATGCTGTGGTCGCTCTGTAACTCTGTGTGTGCTCACTGGTTCCTTCTGTGTTTTCACATGGGGTTGTCTTAAATGACATGTTCTTTGCCTGCAGTTTTGGAATCTTAGGCCTTACAGAAGTTAGTTCGGTATCAAAGAGATCATCTTCATCTGTCAGGAGAAGCATCAAATAAAATCAGACTAAGACCACTTACTGCAAATAATTTAGCAGAGCTTTGAGAATAGGGATTTTTTAAAACAAAAATTCCTTTAGTAAAATGGAAAGAGTTCTTTCTGAGAACTGAGGCTGAGCAGGACAATACAAGGTTTACCATCCAAAAGATGATTTTCAGCAGTGTTTGTCTTGACTTGTCTAGCACAGTGCCTTACAGAGGAAACTGCTAGTTGTCACCTTCCATATAAAGCTACAGCTAGTTCTACCCTTTTGGTTTGTATTATTCAAACTATGTTGCTGGTATCTGGCAGAGCCTTCTTCACTGGTCACAGGCTTAACCGGATTTGGAAAGTTTTAGCATTCTCCTGGAGCAGATAGACTAATAAAGAGAATCCTTCTACATAATGACCTTCAGCATCATCTTGATTATTCACTAATTATTTGTAGGATCATACCCTAAACAGGGATGTAAAAAATTAGTTTCAAGAAAGTAGGTTGCAGATTAGCAAACTAAAGGGTTTGTTTTCTCCCTGTCACAATATTGACTGTTACTTGTATTAGGAAACATCTTTAATCAAAGGAGTAATGGAGTCACTGGAGGTGTCAAATGACTTGGGAGCTCTTATTACTGAAAAACTCACTTCATTTTTGCCATGTTTTGAATAAAGGTTGACTCAAACAGAGCAAACAGTCACATGGAACAGTTTCAAGCTGCCAGGGCAGACATCCCTTCCTCTGCCTTTACATGCATGGTGCAGATCAGATGTAGCCTGGGCAGACAGTGACGTAGCTCAAGTTAGTCCGACCTCTGTCATGTGTTGCCTGAAATTTGACGCTTCAGGAGCGGCTGCAGAGAATGCACCAAGGCCACAATAGTTCAGGGGCAGTAATAAAGACCATAGTCACTATAAGTTAACAGCAGGGTTGTAGTTCACTGCTATGAGATCTTTGGGTCTCACAGTAGCCTATGTAGTCTCTTAACACGGATTATTTTTAAAGAAAAGAATATCAGGCCTGGCCACCTCAGAACAGCTACTAACTTCAGTGTGAGTCTGCTACCATTTCAGGTTTTACTTGAATTAAAAGGTCACTTTTACACAATTAGTCTTCCATCATCCTCCTGGAAAGGACTCTCTTTTTGTATTTCTTCTACTGCTTTGTTCACAGACATACCAGTGAGCACTGCTGCTTTTGGCACTGATTTTTAAGGGGCAGCTGTGCTTAGTCTATGTACCTACAATTGGGGCACAGTGGCACCAGAAGGTTCGTGAGAGGTTTGGTCACAAAGCTGGCTCTTAAAGAACTTTTACCTGTGTCAGACAAGTCTGGTTTGTGGACTCTCTTCAGTGTTCCTAAGGGCTTGTATTTGGGTTCCACATTTTTTCTGTATGATCTGCATAATGGCTTTAATCTGAGAGGAAAAGGAAAGTCAGTATTTAGAGCTCAGCAGGTACATTTTCAGGAGCAAAAGCAAAACTTAACTTGATCCCAGTACACTGCCTCACACCTTTCATAAGCATTGTAGCAAGTGGCAAATCTGGAGCAGGCCCAAATCCACAGAGGTAGAAAAAAAGCTCTTGATTCCTTGGTGAGTTTAACCAGTTAAAAGGCAGCAAAGTCTGTCATTTACCTTAAGCATCACTTCAAAACTATCTTTTAATCCCTTGTGTGGGGGTAACAAAATGACAGGAATCTACATATTTGGTTTTAATTAAGTATTTCTTTTCTTAGTAAGAAAATAAAGACAGACAGACTCAGGAGAGCAGCTGTTGTGACAGTACCAGAGGCTTGATGCCCTCCACTCACCAGCCACCTGCCACTTACTTACATTTCAATAACTTTGTCTTCTGTCAGACCCACTGGCAGAACATTGGGATACACATTCACAGGACAGATATAGCTCAAAAAATCCTTAATCTAAATTGAAGAAAAGGAGAAACAGTTTAACAAATTACACCAACAGTTAACAATTCCACTCAGTGGCAGCACAAAGCAAGTACTCCAGATGTCTCATGTAAAGAACAACATAACCCATGAGCCAAACACTATCAGAGTGAGTAGCTTTGTAATAAGAGAACAGGCTGGAACAGGATGTCAAATACTCAGTCTCACCTAACTGCCCCATGGCAGCATCAACTGCACAGACCATCAATAGCTTTGAAAGAAGAGATTAGATAAACCCACGATGGCAATTCCAACATGTTCCTAAGGAACACGATCTACCCTGTAGGGATCCCATTAGGGATCTCTTCCCTAATGTTAGAAGTGTATTTTTCTTACTGGACTAGTTACTAGTTGTACAGACTGAAGTATTCCATTCCATTCTAGCCCTACCGACTCAACGACTTTTTTTTCAAGTCTCACTTTAGTCCTCTACAAAAGGACTGTATCACAAAACACATCACTTGCCCAAGACTTCCTTGCTCTCACTGTTGTCTTTTGGATGCTTTCCAGCTTGCAAGTTTTTGAAGACTTTTGTCCATTTTTTAGCACTCCACTCCAAATGGGGATTTATCAGTGCCACTAGTTGAAAACAGTTGTATGTTTGCAGCCTATACTCCTACCTATACACACCAGGAGGACCTGTCTATTTTTTGCACAGGAGGTACAACTCTAACAATATAGTATAACTGCCATATTCTGCCAGCAGAGCTGCCACATGGCAAGTACTACTTCTTAGGACTTCCATTTAAAATTCTGCAAGGCAAGGCAGAGGAAATCAGAATCATTAACTTGGTATCTTAATAGCAAGAACATTTTTCTAGGGTGCTGAAGTGTTCATTTTGTGTGTGTAGTGCTTGTGACAAGCTGTTTGTTAGCTCTGATCCAGTTCCAGCTTAAATTTCTGATGAGAGAGAACTGGATCAAGTCGTATTAAATGAAGGTGTGTGGACCTGGACAGGGTACCGCAATCTTCCATTTAGTTTTAGTGCAGAAAGAGGAGTAACTGTGGCTACTAAGATGCAGAAAACTCTATTGGGATATGTGGGCACAGGAGAGAAGTCAAGCCAACCCAAAACTGAGTCACAGCAGATTAAATTAAGGAAAGCCCAAACTCCAAGCTCTGCAAGTATATGATAGTTACGGTGTTCTAAAATACAAAGGCAGTCAAACTGTAGACGTAACCTACACCTCCAGCAGAGAGGACAAGCAAGATAGGTTTGTAATCCTGCCCTATTTAACATGTTCTTCTGCAGCTATACCAAAATATTGCCAGTTTTGGGACCGTCCCATCTTCATTATCCAGATCTTTCTATTCTTATGTCTTATCACAAAAAAAGATTTCTTTGTGACTGGTCAAGTCATTCACTCCAAAGTGATCAGAAATACTTTAAAGTTTTTGCTCATCAGTGTCTGCTCAGAAACACAAGTTTACAAACCTCACTGTACGAAGAGTGAAAGGAGAAACAAGCTCTGTATGAACTCTCCCCTGTCCTAAAAAAATAAATAAATAAATAAAATAAATAAATAAATGAAAGAGAGAGAGAGAGAGAAAGAGAGAGAGAGAGAGGAAAATTAGGTAATTTATCTTCATGCTCACTTAATAGGCAAGCACAAACTACTACTAAGAGTCCATTTTGAGTTTAAGTTATAAACAACAAGGCAAGATTCACACAAGGTTTCCACACGGCCCAAATGCTCACCTTACTATTACATCAGATTTTTTGTTCCTTTCTCCAAACCACATTGTGGAGGGTTTGATGCTAATTATGTGTAAGCGAGTTCCATTTTGGGAAGTCACTCCACATGGCAATCGGTTCCCTCGAAAACAGTCATCATCCTGTCAAATGAAAAAGGAAAACTAGTGCAATTCTGTTTTTTTTTTTTTTTTCCCCGCCCCCCAAAAATTAAGCACTATAATAAACCTAGACCAAATTTTCATCCATATTCTAACTCTCTAGGAACACCACCTCTTCAATGACGCCTCTTGCTTCCATAGTGTAGGTGATAAACCAGTCATCAGGAGCTGCATCCCTGTACCCTCCCAGTCCTACTTGTGCTACTTACTCCAGAGTGAAACATTTCACTTCATAAGCATCCTGAAAGGGAAGGTCGTAAACTCCTGGCACACTATGTGCATGGCTGCAGGAGGCATCAAACAGGCGGCTTTAGATGCATTTGAATGGATAATATCTGACCCATCAAATCTGCTTTTCATCAACTCACTTCAAAGCGTCAAATAAAATTATTGTAATAAGAAACACTGATGCTAGAAATAACGTTTTAGCTCACTAAAATTCTCACTCATTTTTGCATTACACCAACATTTGCTTAAAGACTCCTTTAGCAAAGAGGGGCTGTAGGAACAACAGCACCAAAATCTTGGCATCTATGACCAGTCTTTCACAGCTTTGCAAAATAATACCCACCCGAGGGTGTCGACAGGCATGAATTTGAGTGTTTCGATCTGTAGTAATATGATAGAGGATTTCTGGCATATTTTTGAACATGTCAAGTTTGTTCACATGCACCTAGAAAGAGACAATATTCATTCTTAATTGTTTAAAGGCATTTTCCAAACTGAAGCTAGAGTAATTATAAAGATGTTTAAATATTTGCCCAATATTTGTTGAAGGCAAAACCACAATTACTATCCACTAATAATGTCCCCTTAGAGAAGTGTTACCCAAAGATATTTTCAATATTAACAAGCAGAACATACCTCCTATGCTACAGAAGGAGAAAGAATCAAAAGTCAAACCAGTCAAAAAGTTATCTGTTAATTATTAGTGTCACTTGTAGACAAGAAGACTTTTCTCATGGCTCCTAAGATGTAAGGAAGAGAGATAAACATTGAGCTTGAAAAGTGGAGATTAACTAACTACTTCCTACTAACTAACCGGAACCCAAATGTTCTCAAGATTGAGTTAACTGGTTTCAGTCCCTGTCATCCACTGGAACAACTGTAGTTTTTTTAAGGTTAATGAAAGTGGGTACACTTTCAAATGCAACAGTCCTCTGAATAGGCATTTCTAGCTCAATGACTGGGCACAATCATTATTCAGGGTCTGTTTTAAAGCAACAGTACAGAAATGTTACCTTGATTCCAAGTTCCTCACTGAGGTTTGTGAATAAATATTCATATCCATAGGCAGCTTTGCAGTTCAGCCATACTACATGATAGCGACTCAGTGCAGTCCAGCTTCGCACCAACTCCAAAATGCCATTTAAACACTCCTCCTAAAAGGAATACCATTGTAAATTTGCCATTGAAAATACTTCTGCAGTGCAATGCTGTAAAATGCATGGCATACAAGATTTTCATAACAAAAGCCTGGATAATTATCCCTAATGGCTAATTTAGCCTTACCCTGCTTGGTATATGATAAAATTTGGGATCACAAAAAGTAGTGTCCAAATATACACTCTGGATGTCTCTTACCCTGAAAGACAGAAACAATGTCAGCGCAAGCAGTCCTTCACAGCATTAAGATACACCCTTTCCCCTCTCTTCAAAGGAGAATTCTTCCTCTATCCACACAGAGCAAGCCAAAAGGGACCTGTAAATGCACTATCACTTTAAGTGCAAATGTATTTAGTCCATAATAAAAAAAATGAGGAAAAAAGGATATTATTCCCAAATTCTCCATGCCTGCTCTATGTTTTTAAATTGGTCTTTCCAAAACTCATCGACAGCCAAAGCCGCACTAGAGTTCGAATTAAAATGGAGTTATTTTTCTGATACCTGGTCCCTGAATGCAGGAGCTCCATTCTGGCTGCTTCTCCTTTTGCAAGTCTGAAATCCCCTGTATAAAGCACAGTGCCATTGTCACCTTGAAACAAAAACCTACAAACAGAAACAGTCTAGTCAGATGCAACAGTGTAAACCATCAGCTGCCAGGTGAGAGTTTGGTACTTTAGAGAAGTCTGAGGGGGAAGGTTCAGAGAAAGTGCATGGCAGTAGAAATACTGGGCTCAATTTTGTCCTAAGGTAATTTCAGGAAAATGCAGTGATTCAGACTCAGTATGTCTGGGATGCGACCTCCCTGGTCAACTCTGAGCAGCCCACACATAAAAACCCCACTGGTTCTGCAAGGGGCAGTCCAGCTGTTGCAGCCAAGGGAGCCTAAAAGGCATCTGAGCCAGGAAGCCAGACTACTACTTTTTCACATCATACTTAGGAATGGGAGAGCTTAACTCTTAACCACAGGTTTGCAGGTCATTTCTGAGTAGCAATTTCCTTGACTACAGGTATACATAAAGGCATAGGGAATGATAATCTGCCCCATCAGGGTAGCAAATAACTTCTGTCTGAACAGATCCCAGATGGCAAAGATGTTTTCCAACACTGACCAAATCTGGAGGGTGCTACCACATTTCTAAATAAGAGCTTTACATTCACCAACTTTTTCTAGTGAGAAGAAACTGTACTTGAGAAGGTTATAGGACAGATCTCCCAGCAGAGATATCTGGAGCATTGGAAGGACGTACATGACTGATCCTGGGCAGTGACCAGCTGGTAGAAGCGTCACCTCTATATCTTCTTTCTAGAAGAGATGGGCTAGCATTATCTTCACACTGTAATCAGCACCGACGGTACTTTCACTGATACAATCAGCGCAATTCCCTACTCCCCCCAGCTACACACTGAAGAAAAGAAGAGGAAAACACAAAGAACACAAGTTCTTTTTCCCATGCTCTTTTAAATATCGCTACAGCCCATTAAAAATATACAAATATTGTTTGTAACTGATTACCTCACCAGATGTTTCATCTACTAAAGAAATCTGAGTGGGAGTTTCAATTTCCAATGCAATCTGTAACAAAATGAATAAATGCATCACAAGATGTATGGAACACTGTTTCATATTTATGGCTATACGTTCACTGCATAAGACATCTTTAGCATCCACTGTGGCTAATGCTAAGCCTGTAAAATTATGGTCATTTCCCTGCAGTAAGTTACGCATTTCCATAGGAGAGGGGAACAAAAAGATGGTATCTAAAAATGAAATGGAAAAACCCTGGTTAAAGTGTGCATGCCTAAAAAAGGTAAGTGCTGGACCTTAACGCAGCTCAGGTTGGCTTTCTCTGGATGGATCACATACCTTATTTTGTAAGGGTGCAAAGCCTGAGATATCTCATGCTCAGAGCACAGGTTTGCTAGGGTTCTGTGCTGCTACAACATTGCTTTCCCTCTTCCCAATGGCTTCTGGTTATGTTAATGACAAGTCACATGTAGCAAATTAATCCCTCATTTTACTTCATTCTTTATTGAAATCCAGAGACTTTGAACACAGATGTTCTGTGGCCCTCTGCAAGGTTCATGCTGCTCAGTGGGCTCCTCCTTCTCCCATCCTCCTGGCTTTTCTCTTTGTCCTAGCCAATACTTATACACAATTTTCCTGACAAGGAAGGAAAGACTCCTCTCATCACCCTTCCAGCTTTGCACCTGAGCTGTCTGCTTGGCTTCTGGGGTTTTACTGCACTAGATGGACTCACAAGACAGCACATCCCACATTTCTGGGCAGGAATAAGAATTCTTTCAGCTGGTACATGCACCAGCCTGTAGCATTTGGCATCTCTGCCAGAAACCACAAAAATCAGTCAGACAGCTATCAAATCCCTTCCTTGCTCCAGATCAGATGCAGGCCTCAAAAAGCATTTTAGACTAAGAATTCAAGCCCACAGTAAGTGTCCAGTTTTATCATCTGCAATTTTTTTGAAGCTCAATGAACTCACAAGGCTGATGTTAATTCCACATGTTCAATATGCTCTTAAGGGTAGCTACATCTTAAGCAGTACCTTCAGGGTCTCTTCCCAGATAAACAGTCTCTCAAAGAGGGACTCCACAACTAACACTGCCTACCTTTTCTTTACTGCTCATACAAACTCCTACCAGACTACACATCCCCTCTCAAGGGGTCTTTCTTCTAGGTCAGTCTTAAAAGATAAAAAGCAAAGAGATCCAAGCCTTAAGAAAAAAAAGAAAGTCTACCCTTTATGCTCCCTAGCAGCATAACATATTCCTATCTGTCACTCAGAGTCCTTTTTATGGAGTCCAGGATCACACTGATTCCCCTAAATCTCGAAGTTTTTCAGTCTCTAAAGTCTTGATATGCAACCAGTTACCTTCTTCCTCCTCTGCTTTCACAACTGAAATAGGGCCTCATACAGACAAGTGCTCTACTTCTTTCTTCCTGCCCAGACTTCCCATGCACGTAAGCACCCCCCAGCTCCCCCCAGGTATGAGTTTACTTGGGCATGGAACTTCAAAGACACAATTAAATCCTCTTTAAAGAAACTCTGGGCCACAATTCCCAAAGAAAACAGCTTTCCACTTGCTAGAAGTCCTTCTTGAACTTCCACTTGCACATTCCAGAGGGATTTAAGGCCCTCTCCTATCCTGTTTGGGG
>VZSV01000034.1:6077527-6092034 GCA_013398735.1 Nothocercus julius
CCCCTGCGCCGCCGTCTCTGTGGGCCCGGCCCGGCAGGAGGCGCCGGGGGAGCCGCTGGTAGCGGCCGTGGCCGCGGGGGTCTCCGCGGGCGGTGAGAGGCTTTGCGGGGCCCTCCTGGAGCTGTGTGATGGGGGGGGTGAGGCTGGGGTCCGAGACACCACAGTGTCCGGGGAGTTAGGCTGGGCGCGGTGTCATCATGGTGGGATTCGGGGTCGTGGTTGTGGAGGTGAGGTGGGGGTGGTGTCACCGGGGCAGGGTAGGGGTTGGGGGTTGTGGTTGTGGAGGTGAGGCTGGGGATGGTGTCACTATTGCAAGGCTGGGGTTGAGGGTTATGGAGGTGAGGCTGAGGTGGTGGCACCGTGGGGCAGGGTAAGGATTGGAGTTGTGGTTGGGGTGAGGCTGGGGGTGGTGTCACTGTGGCAGGGCAGGGGTTGGGGGTTGTGGTTGTAGAGGTGAGGCTGGGGGTGGTGTCAGTGGCGAGGCAAAGGGTCATGGTCACGGTGATGGGATTGGGATGGCTGTCATGGTGGTGATCCTGAGGTCATGGTGATGATCCTGGGGGTGGAGGCAAGGTCTGGGAGTCACGGTCCTGATGAGGGACTAGGTTTGGGGGTCACAGTTGTGGTGGCGGCAGTGCTGGGAGTGGCCGTGGAGGTAGGGTGGGAGTTGGGGGCGTGATAATGGTGGTAGGCCTGAAGCAGCGTCTGAAGGGGAAACGCATTCACATTGGGCATTATTTTATTCACAGATCTTTGAAACAAACTCTCTTTATGTGCAGCTGAGCAGGAATTGCCCCTGTTGGGCTTTGGCTGGTTAATCAACTGGCCTTCCCTCAAGCTGCAGGCTCCTCAGGGCAGGAGTCACTCTCCCTAGGATGTCCTTGTTGGGGCAGTAGGAGGCCTGCCCTGTTTTTTTCTTTTACTTGCTAGTATGGTGGTGAGTGCTTAAGTAATTTGATTTTTTAGGAGACATGTTCTTTTCCATTGTGAACCTTAAGGAAACAAAGGGAACAGGAGTGGAACAAGAAGATAAAAAGCAGCAGCACTGTAGGACAACTGATTTGGTGTGAGGGGAATGTTGCATCTTTTCAAGAATTTGAAATAAGTAAGTAATAAGCTGTTTCTAGCTGCTCAGTTCCTGAGGGTGCTTAATATCATTAAGGGAAGCCACAACCAGAGCCCTGCAGTACCCAGGGAATTCTCCTGTCTCAGTCCCATAGGTACAAGTTGCTGCTTTTCCCACTTCAGCAAGTAGCCAACCTGAATTTATACATGCTGTGTGCACGTGCCCGGCCACACAGACCAGCAGACTAAAAACAGTGTCTTCAGCAGCACCCACATAAACTTGCATAACACAGACTGTTGGCTCTGTCTAACTGGCTCTGTCTGTTGTTGTTGGCTCTGTCTGCAAGTGGTCAGGACTGAGGGTCACTAGTGAACAATGTTCCCTCTCCTGGTTCACAAAAATCCCTGCAACCCTGAGCCTGTTGAACATTAGTGTGGGCCTTAAGTCTGGCCTGTGCCCAGGTCCCTTGTCCATGAACCACCTCAGACATTTGGCCATTCCATGTCTGTTTGGTCATGCTGGCCTCTCCCTGCTCATGAGGCTAATGCAGCTGGAAGTTTGCTAGCAAATTATATGTATGCACACAGAGTAGAGCACCCTGGTACAGCACATAGGTAGAAATTTACATAGATAATGTCTTTTAAATAGTGGTGTGAAAATATCAGATTGACTGCTTGAATGTGCTAAGCTGACATTTTGAATATCTGACCCTTATGTTACCTGTGTTTTGGGGCAGAAACGCCTGTTTACAGGCCATCTGAATTAATGGTCAGTCAGGAAGTGCCAGGCACATCTAAATGCACTGAAGAAGCACATTCGTTAGATGAACTGAGTACCTCCTATACAGAAGTGCATAACCCTAGTAACATGTAAGTTGCTGTAAGATGCTTCTAATGTCGTGGTAGTTTAGCATTTATTAGTAGTAATAACATTTCATCTTAATATTATTAATTTACTAGTACTTTTTCAGTCTGTCTTGAGTTCCAGTTTGACAATGGTCTTCATATAAAAACAAGTCTACAGCACATGAGGAATTCCACAATAGTTACAGAAGATCCCTTTCCAGCAAGGGAGTTAAAAAAATTGTTGAGGCAAATGCCTTCAAGACTGCACTACTTGTAACACAAATACATGCTGAGCATGTTAGTGTGCACATGGCACCTCATAACTGAGTAGGGAAATGAGCTCAATTAGTAAATGCCTGCCTTCAGTTACAAAAAGCCAGTAAGATTGCTGTGCCTAATAAAAGAAGATTTGGAGTGTTGAACTGCAAGAAACAGTGCAGTGTTGCCAGCAGACAGCCTTCCTGTGCATTTTTTCTGTATTGATCTTTAATAAGACCTTAAGAGGAAAGGCCCTTTTGTTGTTTGTTAATGGCCTTCGTACTGTTTAGAGGGATACAGCAGAGGTCTGCATCTTTCGTGTTAGGATAAAAGTAATTCCTGATACCCTTTTTCCAATGTATTGTTTGCTAGAGTGTAATTTCTTTCCTGCACTTGCAAGAGATGAAAAGCGCTTACGGATTTGATAATACATCAGCATTCGATTTTTCAAGCTTTCAGTTGATGTAGAAAATTGCTAAATAAGGAATTTTACCTTCAGCGCAAGATTTGGAGGCAACTTATTAAGCGTGGAGAAGAAAGATTGTCCGTGTTCTCACTGAAAAAACAGAAACCTCTTTTTTTCTTTCTTTCTTTCTTTCTGGGAAATACCTTTTCTCATTACTGAGCGAAGCTTAGTGATGATACAGAACTAAGAGGACTCATTTTTGATCGTATCTGTAAGATACTAGAGCGTTTCATATATCTTCCTAGCTGAAGCAATTCAGAGTTTCATTTTTAGCAACAGAGTAAGATGTGTTCAAGAAAGCTAATGCACTGCAATTAAAAGATATAAGGTAGCAGGCAAATGATTCATGTGGTGTGTGTATTTATTTTTTTAAGTATAGTTCAGATCCATCTCTGTTGTGTTTCCACTGAATTCACTCAATTCTCAGTTTTTTGTTTTGTTTTTTTCTTTTTTTTCACTTTGTTTTGTTTTTGTTGTATTTTATTCTTTTGCAGTTTATCTGTCATTGAGCTAGTCATAGTCTGTTCTCATTCAGATTTAACACTTGATTAACCTGTTTACCATTTCTTAGTATATTTGAACAAATTCATAGGGGACTTTGTGCAGGGGACAGGAGCGCCAAGGAAGTCACTACACATTCTTGAATGGGCAAATGTAGATTAGGGTGAGTTTTGGTAGATTCTATGCCTTTCCTCCTTAATCCCATCCAGCATAATTCTTTAGAGTTCTTCCTTTGGCATGTGCCTAGCAGAACATTTCCACCTTTCCTTTCCTGACCTGAGTGTAGCTGTTCTTCAGTAGCAGCCCCATTTTTCATTTGTCATGTCAGTTGGAAGGAAAAGAAACGTGGTGAGCTGCCCTCCCCAAGGAGGCAGGAGAAGAAGCAGTAAATAGACCCAAGTGAATTTTAGGCAACACCAACTTGAAGCAGAAAAAAAAAAAAAATGATAAAAGTTTCTACAAATGGAAATGTAGGTGATATGGGTTTATTAGAGACCAACTAGTGCATTTAATCTGATTCTGACTGTTTATGATGGGTTTGGGGTTTTAGCTCAGACTTTGAGGGAAGGTATTATTGCACTATCTGTATTTTTCTTACTCTGATTTTGATCTGCTCATTGGTATCTGACCCAAACAAAATTATTTGCTTGAGTATCCTTTATCTCATTTTGAAAAATCTAATTTCAGGAAAAAGTCTGAGATTTCTGGAGTCATGGCTAAAGCTGGTATCAAACCAAAGTCTATATGTCATGCCAAAAAATGGTCAGATGAGATAGAGAATTTATACAGATTTCAGCAAGCTGGCTACAGAGATGAAGTTGAATATAAACAAGTAAAGCAAGTTGATACGGTAAGATTTAGAACTGTGCAAGCGTTATTACTTCAGGCTTCTTTGTTTTGTACGAAATGATTAAATAAACATGAAAGTGCCTCATATTTCCTCCCCCCCTTTTTTTTTTAAGAGATTTTTGATACATTTTTCTGTTTTCTCACCTAATTTGACTTGCATTCCTTAGCTATTAGTAACTGAGCAGAGTAACTTGTTCCACAGAAATTAGATGGAAACTCTAGCCAACATGAGTTTATGTTCCCTTTCTCTCTTCTGCATTTAGAAGCGTTATATATTTCTTTGACTAGATTAAGCTGCCATTTAAAAGAATTGTTCAGTGTTGAAGAAAGGAATTCATCAGAGGTAGTTCTCTAAAGTTTCCCTGTTACTCTGCCAAGAGGCCTAATAAAAAGGTAGTCCAGTGTCCGGGTCCTCCGTCCTTCCTCGTTGCTACTAACTTCAGTTTTACAGCTGAATTGCATATAACATAATTTAACTTTTTTCACCATCTGAATCTTGCTATTGAAATTGTCCACAACTGAAAAATTTTCTGGTAAAGAGGGTTGTTCCTGTAGTTCCATTTAATGCTGCATCCAAAGCAGCATTTAGTCTCACAAGTCCAACTTTAAATTATATTAGCATCTTGTGCACGAGTGCAGAATGTTCCTAAGAAAGTCACTCATCTAACTAACTTAAAACTGTAAAGAGTAGATGTGCAAAATAAGATGCAGCTAATAGTGTTGTCTTGTGCTTAGATACTACAGTGGAAGCTGTAGTGTAAAAATCCTTTACCAGTGCAAAAGGATATCCGGTAATTTGAGTGGAAGAATCAGTCTGGTTAAGATTTATGGCAGGCTATAAACTATGAACAGTCAAACCCTGACACTAGTTAAGTAACAGCACTTTCTCCAGTTAAAAATTAACTCAAGTTTTGTTCAGACTTCCCAGAATTGCTCTGTTTTTCTCAGGTTGCTAATGAAATGTGTGACATACGTATTTTTTGTGATATGAGATTCCTGAAGAAACCTTTAAATGTCAGGCAGTCTTTTATAAGCAGAATGTTCTAGCTTCTCAAATTACTGAATTACTGATGTTTTATTCTAATATAAAATATTTTAACTTTGACTAGTCCATTTTTAAATGACTTAGGTTTATCAGATAATCTTAGAAACTTATTTCTGGGCTTTTCTAATCACAATACTTGATACTAGACAGGGAAACTCGTTTCTGGTATCTTGCACTTAATCTGTATTAAAAGTTAATTATATCACTAGTAAAGCAGTGTTTGGATGCAACTGAAGTTTTTCCATGGAAGTATATGCTGTATTGCTTACAATGTAATGCATAAATGTAATTCAGGGTGAGTGTGTTCAAGTGAATGTATATCTTTTTTATTTTATTTGTAGGTAGAGTGTTGGGCAGAAACTGGATTTGTTAAGAAACTGCAGAGAAGGGACAATACTTTCTATTACTACAATAAGCAAAGAGAATGCGAAGACAGAGAAGTTCATAAAGTAAAAGTTTACATGTATTAATCTTGTTGTAATCTGTTTGTATATATTTTTCTAAATCTGTTTGTCAGTTGGAAATTTTAAGTAAATGAGATTTGTCTAATCTGACTTGCCCTACTTTTAAGTATTAGGTGTCATTATTGGATAGAATGGGGAAGAGAGGAAATCTCAAGAGAATTTTGGAATTCTGGACAAGGAGATTCCAATTTGATTCTGGTATAACCTACAGTTATATTATCCCTCATTTTCCTAGTTACAAAAATGTTTTGGCATTTCTGAACCATAGGTAAGGTAATCTCAGAGTGTTTTTTTTTTGTTGTTTTGTGTTTTTTTTGTTTTGTTTTTTAAGTTTTAAGCATTAATAACTTGCAGAGGAAGTACTTTTTGACTTGGTAGCATATGCCTTTTTGTGGGGGAGGAAAGAAAGAAAAAGACCTATTGTGAAGTTAAATAGGTTGTGGTCAAGAAGTATGGAGCTGCAAAGAGAACTTGAAACACAACCTGAGATTTAAGGTTAGGTAAGGTAAACAATTGATGTGTTGTACCTCTGGCAGGATTCATCTCATCTGACTTCAGCTGTTACGTTGTCAACCTCTTTACCTGGGCATGTCATTAGGTGCCAATTATTTGAATGGAGGGAAGCAGGCCCTTCTGGGCACAATCTTTTTTTTTTTTTTTTTTTTTTTTCTCTCCTGAATGTAGATGTGTAACATTTTCTTTGATCACGTTACTGTTCCAACAGCTCTGTGAGATCTGGCCATGTGGATTCCCTGGGACGCCTGGTAAACCAGAGGCATCATACTTGCCTTTCATTCCTTGGGGAATCTACGTATATTACTTTAAGATGCTGAAAGTCTTAGAAGAGATTATTATTAAACCAGTAGATGTGTTTGTGATAGTTGCAGAAAATGTTATTAGTATCTCCTGTTTCTAGACTACAAAGCAAAGTTTGCCGAAAGTGTGTTTTAGACATGGATTAGCATGTGGGTGTTGTATACAGCAGTGTACTTTTGACTATATTAGGGATATACTTCTTTGATTTGAATCCAAGATGCTGACCAATTTAAGATGGCACGTGCAGTATTCAGAAGATCTCTGAACCGGGTGAAGATGATCTAGGCACCTTATTTACACTAGTTTGAATTTTTTAGTGTACACCTGTATTGGCTGTATTATTAAATAAATGAGTGGATGGTAATTAAAAGCAAGAGAGAACTTTTGCTATTTTAGTATTATATAAGTAGTAATTTACTGCAATGACGGAGGGGAAAAAAAGCATTTCTACAATAGATTTCACTTCAAGTTTTCATTACAGTTTATTTCTTTGGGCTACTTTTTACTTTTTTGACCTACTTTAGAGAAGGCTTTTCATATGCTTTGCAAGCAAACAATACGAACAGAACAATTAAAACCTATCCGTTTTGTCACCTGCTTTTTTCAGTTCACAGATGCTTAAGCAGAACTATTCTAGTGGACATGGAAAAATAAGTATAAATGTCCAGTATAACAAATTATAATCAAGATAAGAAATTATTGCTATTGACACATAAGGAATAACTAAGAAAACAAGTGCATCAGCTTCACTTTCGATCCTTAATGAAGCCATAAAGAACAGTAATTAAAGCTGCAGATAACTTTATTTCAAGCTCAACGTTATTTTTGAACACAGACATTTAAAACTGAAACAAAGTCAAAGATTATTCCTGGTTTCTTGTGTGTCTCTTGTAATAATGTCTTAATACAATGAGTGTGCGTTTAATACAGCCACTGGGGTTTCTTCATGCCAAACAATTAACACTGGAATTCATGTTTCACTTCTGAAATACTAATTTTGTATGGGTTGGCCTACAAAACTTCTAGCTGTGAGGGAATGAGTTACCTAGATTTGTTACTAATTTTTTTTTTTCATTTTTTTTTTTTAAGTGTGCTAAAGAGCTGAATTTCAGTGTCATTTAAAAGGTCAGTGGGGTGACAAAGCAAAAAGCTTTGGAGTTAGTGCTGAAGACCAGTACACAAACAGAGCCCTGATGATATATTTAAGTTCGCTCACTCCAAGGCCAAAAAAAATTTTAAAAAAAAGGTCTAGTGATGGTTTCAGCCCTAATTATCTTTTGACATCTTATTTGTATCCATATTTCACTCTAATTAATAATACTTAAAATGATTTTACATCAAAAAAAAAGGTGGTTGTAACTAATCTTGAGACTGTTAGGGCTTTAGCTGTGACACTAGTGTGGACACTTGCTTGGCTTATTCTGCAAGCAGATTTTATTTTTAGCTGTGCTGTCACCTGAGCCCTAAGTGTTCCACAGTTATGGTCATGTTTGATGCCAACCCTCCCAGTTAAGAGGCTGAGATGAAATAATTTGCAATCTGTAACTGAGGCAGATGTAAGGCATTGCTCACTAAATATGAATACTTCCAGCTCGGAAGGTCAAGGGTAATGTACACCAGGGGACTTGGGACCAGTAGCCAACGAGCTTCCTAATCACTAAGTCAAAAACTTGTATCAGAACTTTCTTTGATTTACATATAACCAAACTGTCCTGTCTGTCACCTCTTTTTTTGTCAAGTGTGTTGCAAACTAAGTTTACTTGCATCTCAAAATAAGGGTACCAAGCTCCAAAAGGGTGTGGGAGTAAGCAGTTTGTTGGAAGTTAACACTTCACTTTCCAGGTGACGCAATAGTTCCTATGAATTATCAAGGCAAAGAACTTGCATTGCCGTTACAAAAACTGCATGAGCACTTTTCATACTGAACTTCAGTTGCAGAAGTAGTAGTTGCATATTGAGTTTGAATGGTTTTTCTTCTAAATCTCAAACCATTAAGCACAGAGAAGAACAGATGTGTTTAATATTAGAGCCGTGATGTGAATGGCCAAACTTAAGGATGTCATGGTTCCTCTGAACCCTCACCATTTTTCTCTGCTTATTCTATCCCGATCTTTCCCTTTCTCCCCTTTGGCCATTCCTATAGTAACTTTTGCACGGTGTCCTGAGCCTCTCAAATATCCCCTAATAATCATGATAATCCTTTTCCACCCTTCCTGTTGGTTTCCAAGTGGAGGCTGGAGCAAAAAGCAAGCAGGTTTCATACACACAGGTGTGAGCTTTTGCTCTGGGCCACTACAGGATGTGCTGGGGTGTCCCGAAGGACATGGCTGTGCCAAATGCAAGACAGTTTGGGGAATATTCAATGCTGGGATGTGCCTAGGGAAAAGTGGGCTACAGCTGCTAGGAGGTACGTGCCTGGGATGCTGTATGTGTCTTTCCATGGGCCCTTCAGAAACGACAGGTTTCAGTACAACAGCTGAAAATCACTCCAGAGGAGGCATTCCTTGCAAAATAGGGAATATTTCTGTGGTAGCCCATTGCTCATAACTTTGCCCTCAGTGAGTGAGAAAGATCTACATCTCTAGCTGCAGCCACAGAGACAGGTGTTTATTTAGAAGGTCACTGGATTAGTGTTTTTTCAAACAGGAGCAGTATTTCAACAGAGGAAGATCTATGTATCTGAAGGATGAATTTAGAGATATTAATAATATGAACAGTGCAAGCAGGTTGTAGAGAATGTGAGGCAAAAGAAACAGACAAAATATAAAAGCTCAGTCATGCTAAAGATAGTAAGAAGAAATTAAAATGGCAATAGGATTTCTGTTGTTTACAAATTTGCTACTTTATCAGGACAAAAAAAAAAGTTTATAATTACTTTTTTTTTTTTTTTTTCTATTTTAGAACAAAGTAGGAGGATCCATCCAGCCCATGCTGGATGAAATAATTTGCAGTCTGTAACTGAGGCAGATGTGAGGCATTGCTCACTAAATATAAATGCTTTCACCTCAGAAGGTCCAGGGTAAACAAGAGGGGAAAAAAAACCTACAAAATCAGGAGGTGAGGTGGTTGTTCTGTATCTTTCTGCAATTTATGGGAAGTAGCATCTTCTCTTTACAAAATACAGAACAACCCAGGCTTCACCTAACGCAGCTGTGATGTCCCGGTGCCTGCACTGGTGCCACTCGTTCTGCTGTTGTGAAGCTCCCTGTGACCGTTACTGTCATTTCCCTTCCGCCCTTAAGAAGGGTGTTTTGAAGATCACTCCCCAGTACACACGTGTTTAAAGAAGTCTGCCACCAAGCTAAGGAGGCCCTCGGATGCTCTTGTGTTCCTTATGCACTTCTCAGAAGCTAAGAAGGGTGTGTTTTTATTTGTCTTTTAAGATTTATCCTTGTGAAGACTTTTTTTTTTTTCTCAAAAGCGATTTCTCTAAATCTTTTCTCATCAAATGCTATGACTCTTTCAGCTGAGATCTGGGGCACGAAGGAGCAGTCAGCAAAGCTGCTATGCCGCATCAAATGAGATAACGCAAAAGGCAGAATCCACAGTCCCAAGAAACAGACTCTTGGCAAACCTGTAGGAGAGACAAGGTTATAGTGAGTAAATGAAACAACATATCCATGACTCCGTATATTTCAGTGTCATTGTTTTCTCTTTCATCAGATCTCAAAGATTAAAGCATAAATGTAGAAAAATAAAGTAAAATATTTTGGTGGTAGTGCTTAAAACCTGCTGTCTGCCTTTTAAAGGCTCTGCAGGAGCAGATAGGTTGAGGCTGCATGCGGATTATGCGAGCTCGTGTCTCCCTCTACTGACTGCCCCAACTACCAGAAACTTTGCTGTATTTTTTAAAGGATAAAAAGCCGTGTTTTCCCCATTCTGCTGTTGTGCCAGTGTTTCTCACTTATATCCCAACCCATGACCACAGCGGCTGTTCTCAGGTGCTGGGTGCTGCTGACTCCTTGCAACAGCAGGTCTGGCCACCCCAGTGCTCATCCATGCTGTTTGTCACCCTTCGTGCTTGCTGCTAGCTGATTTTTCTGTTATGATAGATAATGCACAAATCTGCATTTAGAGGAAAATATCTGAAAACCATCAGAGAGAGACTGTGAGTTGCCGAGAGAAGGGAGCAGAGTAGAGAGGAGCTTACAGACCGGACATGCCAGAAGCAACTTTTACTGAGTTTTGTTTTTGTCTTTTCTGTAACTCCTCTTGCTATCAGTTTAAAAACATTTCTGTTCTCACAGGCAGCCATTAAGTAAAACTGACCCTGGGAATTGTGAAATGTGAAGGTTTGGGTTTCTGTTCTGTTTTCCTAAGTGACCTCGTGAAACCCTAGCTCTTCTGAGGACTTTCTCACATCCTTAGCTGGCTTCTGCCACCTTGCTTCTCCTTTCTCCTTTGGGAACAACATGGAAATCTCAGGGCCACAGTCATCTCATCTGTTTTTTTCTTTTTTTCCCTTTCCTTCCTCATGAGATGAGTTTAATATCCACAGTAAAGAGGTGCGTTTGTCCATCAGGTTCCCTGGGGGGCTTACAAAAGAAAGGGAAAATAGCACTTGGGCTCTGCGGGGATTTCTGATTGCTGAAGCTCCATAGGAAAGCTCCAATTCAAACCTCATCCCTTTGGAAAAGGCATGCCAAGCAGAAGAGCCGAAGAGCCATGCTGCTGGGAGCTGAGGTTGATTTAATGGTGCAAAGCCAACTAGGAGGCTGTGACCACTGCAGGCAGCACTGAGAAGCTGAACATGCTATGGCGAAGGAGGTGGGACAGCAGTGGCTGCTGTTGCTGGAGCTGTATCTATCTGAGATAAATTACGGCATTACAAAACCAGTGCTAATAGGATAAATTGGTGCGTTAGAAGCCCCAGCCTGTTAGATCTCTTGAAAGGACACAGCGGGCCGGTGCAGAGCCGCGGGCAGCGCTGCCCGCGCAGATGAGTTACCAGCCTCCGCCTCGGGACTCCAGCAGGAGAGCTGATGAATTACGGAGGTGGGGGCATCTATGACAATGATGTGCAATTAGCCTTGGGATATATTAAAATTTTCATATATGTGTTGGTTTAAATCTTCGCTCAAAGTACAGGGAAAGACACTTGATGGGCCTTTAAAATAAATAATTAGTCAGAAGACAGTATATATTTTCTTAGGAGTTTATGGTGCTGATACTCTCAAGGGACTCCAAAGCTCTTTTCAATTTATGGGCCAAAACTACCCCTTCGAAGCAATGCCAGGACTATTTTTTTGGAAAGGATGCCTCAAGCTTCTTGCAAACCTGGAAATTGCTTCAACACACTCAGTTTTGATTAATAAATAAATAAAATACTAAGGAAGAATAAGAGAAGGGAAATTGTATCCAACCTGACAGAACAACTCTGTGAAATGTTACACTATCCTAGATGTCTTTATAAATTATCTTGTCCATAAAAAGCAGGTAGGGTTTTATTTATGACCAGAAGAGCTTACTTAATTTTCTGTGAAGATTATTTATTTTAAATTGTGGAAAGAAGTGAGTCAACACTACAAAGTGTCAAATTTGTGGCAGTAATGAAGACTCTTGATTTGAACCTGATGCATCTGACACCTTATCTTTATTCTTAGAAAACATTGCTTGATCCAGATTTAACAAAGGACGATTGCATGGGAAGAAGAAAAAAAATTGCTAAAATGATGCACAAAGTCATTTTATCATCTGTTCTACTGGGCAATAAAGATGCCTGGATCCCCTCTGCTCTGAAAACTAAACCAGCCGCCCTGTCGTGCAGCCCAGCACGTCAGCCGGCAGCAGCGGCGCTGACACCCCGCACGTCCCCGCTGCTCCGCGCATCGCTGCCCAACCCGCACGCAGCAAATCCGTTCACGAGAGTTACAGGAGTTTTACTGAGGGTGAAACATGCCTTTCCAGTGCGGGCATAAATGCTAAGGTAGGGCTTGAGCTACATGTGTCAAGGCTTGAGGCATACTCTAATTTTCCAGGGGAGATTTTGGAAGTTGGACAAACTCTAAAACAGGAGCTCAGTCTGTCAGCACCTGGAAGCCTGTCCTAGTGTTGCTCTGCTTGGATCGACTGAAATCTTCCAGTTTGAACCCAGTACCACAGCTGCACCATTTGTTCTTGTGTCAACATAACCCACCAGCTTAAACATCTCATTCTCTGGTGCTCTCCACTTCCCACACTGAGGATGAAAACAGCAGTATCCCTTGCAGGACTCATTTTTGCAGTGCTGACCAAGGCAAGCAGTTCAGTCTTCTCTTGCACTACAGGCCCTGCCTTGTCCCTATACCTATTTCAGAACAGAATAGTCCGTCCTGAAGTCAAGTGGCCAGGAGGATGTATTCCAGACGGTATCTCACCTCTTGTGAGATGCACAAGTTGTACAGTGGCAGCAATTCTTCTCTTTTTTTTTTTCCTGTGAAAATTCCCCACCTGGGATGGTATTAGCCTCTGCTGTTGCTATACTACATTGGATGAGTATTATATGACAGATCCTTAAAACTTTTTCCTCCTTTCCACTCTCTGCCAGAGGAATTTGCATCTTAGGGAGGAATTCATGGTAGACCCTAGGTGTGTGATGAGTCTTGATAGGTATGTCTTGATCTGTCTACTGTTATTCAATTATAGTCTTAAATAAATAATTCTTTAAATAAATAACTTCTCAAAATGTAGAATCTTAACTCATTTTTTTCCCTCCCCTGGGGACGATTGCTACAAAGAGTGACTCAGTATCACCTCCTAAGGAATTCACCTACACCATGCACTGAAAGGGAGAAACAAACTGGTGAACCAGACGTTGCGCAGGAAGCAGCAGTCCGGCTCTCAGGTACTTCTGCCCTGTGCAATATCACCGCTCTGAGGAAGCGGAGCGGCTCCCACAGGACCTGTCTGACCTCATGATCTCCGTGGGAGCCCTCCTGAGCCAGATGACCCAGCAGAACGAGGTGCAGCATTTGTACAAGAAGGGCTGTCATCCATTGAAAGGGACACACAATTTATCGAACCGTGTCATGAAACCAGACCCTTGGCTGAGCCAGCTGCTAGAGGAGCTGTGGTATCCATTGAGCTTAACGCATTAAGATCCTCGTTCACCAGCCTCACTTTGCTGCCTCCTAACTGACTGCTCCCAAACATTGCTGCGGATGCTATCCAAGTGCTGTGTAAAGCTCCTGTCTCTCCATGGCTGTCCTAAGTGCCGAACACCTGCGTAAGCTCCTGAAGAGTCTCTCCACTGGGTCTCGGATCCGTTCTTCCCCAAGCAGGGAGCGTGTGAGCCCACGCCAGCGCGCGCAGGAGGAGCTTGTGCCTTTCCTGCCTGCGCTTTGGCTCGGGAGAAGGAGCCCAGCGCAGGGAAGGGCCTCCCTCGCTCGAGTTTCACCACCGCCGCCTTTGGAGCGCTGGCCGCCAGTGTCACCTGCGGCTCACGGGGCGAGCGGGGACGGAGCCTCCACCCCATCGGTCAGCGGAGGGTGGACACCCGCTTGATATGTGGGGCTTCTCATCCCTTTTTATTTTCTATTATTTGGCCTATTTTGAGGGCCTTTCAAATCTTTTATTCCCAGTAAGAAAGACATACCCATAAAATTGCAGTGATGTTTGGTGGCACTTGCCTGTTAGGGCCCTAAAACACACCTGGAGGAGCATTGTAACCGTGGTGGTCTAGGGATATCCATGAGGGAATACATTCCATGAGGAAATACACTTCCTGCAAGCAAGTGGTGAAGTTAGGAGGAAAAAAAAAGAACAATAAAAACCCCAAATGGCACCTGTGTTCACAAGGATGCTGAGGAAAAACTCGGGCTGGATAGAGGGGGCGAGAATATGATGACGTGAGTCACGGTTTGCTGCCCTCGCTGATGAATCCCCCGGTCTCATTTGGGCCATATAAAAGAGATGAATGGGGCGGGGGAAGAGACAGACCCTGCCGGGTCATTACTCCACTCTGCCAGTCCCATGCATTCAAATAATAAATAACAATTAAAATAAAATAAAGCTCATCAACATCGTGAAGTAAGGTAAAAACCACAGCGATAAAAAAATAAAACAAAGCCATCACGGTAAAAAATAGATAAAAATAAAAAACGGAAATAAAAAAACCAATAGAAATAAAAAATAAGAGAATAATAAGAACAATAAAATAAAAAATAAATGATAAAATAAAAAATAATAAACAATAAAAAAGCAAAATAAAAAATAAATG
>VZSV01000034.1:6093369-6129127 GCA_013398735.1 Nothocercus julius
GCTGTTGCTGTGCTTGGCTCTTGAGGCAAACGGCAGGATACGGGCGACGCCGGCTGCCATGAGGTCCCTGTTGGGATGCCTTGGCCCTCCACAAGGAGGATAAATGGTGGACAAGAAGGGCTTCCTCGCAGCTTGCTGCCCCCGCGCTCTCCTTGCGACACAGGATGAGGGCACGTGGGGGCGGGAGGACCTGTGGAGGGTGACGTTCTGGGGGAGGACCCCGCTGACCGGGGCTGAAAGAGGTGGGGGACTCTGCAGGGTCCCCTGGCGTCCCTTGGTCCTGACGGTGAGGATCCTGTGTGGCTTGTTGCCCGTTGCCGCCGCGCGGAGCAGGAGGACGCGTGTCCAAGCGGAGCCGTGTCCTCGCTGTCCTGAGCGGTGCCTGGAGGCGGCCCCAGCATCCTGCCTAGAGCTCCTGGCTCTTCTCCTTGCAGTACCTTGGGGATAGGAGAGACGAGAGGTCTCTGGTTGTAGTTAAACCCACAAGTCGCATGGAAGGTGCTGAGCATCCTACCCACGGCTGCTGCTTCTCCAGGCAGGGCTCCAAGCCCTTATTTCCCAGAACTCCTGGGGATTTCACAGTTTCCGCTGTGCCCTTCCGCGCTGCAGGGATGCCTGTCCTTGCGCTCGCTCTCCGGGGTGACCTGTCCTTGCTCGGCGGACGCCGTGTGGAAGGCGCGAGGCTGCCGTGAGAGCAAAGCCTGCGTGGTCGGTGTCTGCCGGCTGCTTGGGGTGGCCTTCACGCTTCCTCTCCCCGAGACCTCATCCCATGGAGTTGCCTTCTGCAAACTCCGTTTTCCAGGTGGCTGGACCAAAGTTCAGCCGTTGGGGCCAGTTCGTCAGCATCTGCTGGGGAGAAAGTCCTCGAGGCCAAAGTGCATGGCAAGAGGCTAGAGACAGGGGAGCTACGAGGAGGTCCGGCTGGTCTGATAGGCTCTCCTGGCATCCAGCCACCTTAATTAGTTGGCCTCTCTTTATTTATAGGAAAAGTTGAAGTGTTGGAAGTGTGAAATAAGAAGTGTCGGAAGAAAGATGTCTAACAGCGTTGCAGGCTGGGTTCTGCAAGGACGCATGGTGGTGCTGGTGAAAGTTCTGCTACGCGGGCGCGGGAGGCTTCATGGTGCTGGTGACGGAGGGAGTCCAGACTTGATCTGGACTGGAGCTGCCTTTGGATGCTGAGAGCCCTAGGGAAGAGGAATAGCTGGCTTAGAAATGAAGAAATGGGACTTTTCAGTGTAGCAGAGAAAGGAAATGCAGCAGGAGGGATACAAAAGCACAGTGAGGTGGTCGGTGCGATCAGCCAGGAACGGGACGTTGGCAGGAGGACTTTGCATAGGAATGGATGGATCAAGTGGCTTTGTCAGAGCTGGGAGATGGATACGGCTCCACGGTGCCGGGAGGGCAGCAGAGCTGCGGAGGGATCGATTTTGGGGTGGTTGGATAGGAAGGACTGAGTCCTGGAGATCTCCCAGTGAGAGAAGCTGGGCAAGTTCAGACATAGATGGGTCTTGAGTAACTGTTCAGTCCAAGCTCTTCTTTTGCGTGTGCTTTTCCAGGACCTGTAGCAAAATGGTACAGGTAGTTCAGAAGGGAGGAAAACGGCTTTTCTCTGCCTTGCTCTTTCTCCCTGCCACCTTCCTGTTGGCTCCAAGGGCTTGTGCCTCGCAGAGAGGCTGTTCCCTGGGCTTCCCTTGGACGGGACCGCAGCAGAGCTTGTCTGTGTATTGCAGCAGGGCCCCTGTCATTGCAGGGAGATGCAGGTTCAGCCCTGGTTACTCTGGATGTGACACTGGGAGCAGCTCAGTGTGAGACAACGCAGAACAGGAGCATCACAGACACAGAGTTTCTCAAGAAAAGCAAAGCTAAAAGTAGAAACCGTTTGGGTTCTTCCGTGACAAGAACATTTAATTATAGCGGGTGCGTGTTAATTGCTGTAGTTTGGAAGCAAAATGCAAGAGAGAGGCTGAGCACAAGACGCGGGTGAAGAACCATGGGAATTCCTCTATTGGTCCATGTAGCTTAATTGGGGCAATAAATTATTATATCCCTTGTGACTGAATTAGCCAAGGGTCTCGCTGTGATTGCTGCTGATTGCTGCTGATTGCTGGTGTAGCATATGAACACATCCCTTCATGGTCCCCGGCCAATTACGGAGCCGCGAGCGGAGCTTCCTAGCCCTGGAGGTGCCGGGGGTGCAGCCTCCTCCCAGGAGAGGCCGGAGCTGCAGCAGCCCTTGGTTTCTGGCGCAGTTCGCTGCGCCCCGGGGGTCAGGGATCCCTGTAAGTGGCTCAAGTGCAGCTAAACCGCGTCAGAAGTTGGTGTCCATGGGCTCATGCGGCTCCGGCGACCTCCGAGCCTGCCTGGGGTTCTCTTTGCTTTCGTTTTGGCTTTTTATGGCAGCAGTTATAGGAATAAGGAAGTGCACGGTAATCCTCGAGGAAAGTCCTGCCCGGATGAGCTGAGCTGAGCCCAAGATGTCCCGATCTGCAGGTGCCTCTCCCCAGGCCGGCGCTGGCTGTTGTGGCGTGTGACAGCCCCCAGCACTGCCTGTTCCTGCCCTTTTCTTGTGTCTGTTTTTCGGAACCTCCGCTCCCAGCCGCGCGTTTTAACGCGGCCTCTCCCTGGGGCCGGGCGCGGGGGTGAAGGGCAGCGTCGGCCCCAATCCCCTGAGCCGCCCCGGCCGCTGCCCGCGTATTTTTAACCTTTGTGCTGGGCTAAGCTGCCCGGAGCGGAGGTGCCGCTGGGGCGCGCGGCCGCGGATCAGCCGGCCGGGCCGGGGATTGCAGGATCAGTTGCTCTAATCTCCAGATCCTCAAATGCCTCATCCTGTCGGGGGCGTTTCTGGACCGGGGGGACGTCGCGGGTTGCTGGTTTGAGCACTGGTGATTTGGGGGTCCAGGTTGTCTGGGCTCCAGGGGGTCCGAATCTGTCATTCCCCTCCTGCTGAATATACTGGGAATATTTCCTTTCTGGTTAAGTCATTTTGTTAGAGAAAACACAGAAACAGCGCTGCTGCAAAGACCCGAATGCTCAGCTCTTTATTATAAAGCTGTAAAAGTGACCACTGCTGGGGCACTGAAATGCTCTTACGGTGTGACAGGTGCTCACATGCAGAATAAATATTTGTTAGGGTTAAAGCAGCCACGGTGAGCGTCAAGAAACTCTCTTTAAAGCCACTTGAGTCTCTACCTGATCGTGCTCCATACCTTAGTGGTAACCTTGCTGAGCTTAACCCTTCACTTGGGCGCTCGCCCATGGTTTGGGTGCAGTTCTCCACGCCTGGGTCGTGATTCATGGGGAAAATTGGGCAGGTTGATGGAAAGAAAATTGCTGCCTGGGTCTAGGAAGTCCATGGCCCTTCTCCCAGCGGTGGAGGGCACTGGGTTTCTTCCCGTTCTCTTGGAGACCACATGGCTCTCGCTGACCATTTCCTGGGCTCCTTGGTCGCGCTCTGCTGTCTTGAGGTCCCCTCCCATCCCTGCCGTGATGCGACGAGCATTTGGTGTGATTCTGGGGCCGGGTCGGTGTCTCGTGTGGCCGGTGCCCCGTGTCCTCACTTGATGCAGGCGCAGCTGATTCAGGAGTCAACAAGCCCATGGCAAACGAAGATACCTCTTGCCGCAAGGAACAGGCACCAGCTCCAACTTGGCCAGCGCAACCTCCATGAGCTCCATGGAGGGAGAAGGGCAACGCGGCTCCTGATTTATTCGGTGCTATACTTGCTGCAGGTCTGATGGTCTGTTTTATGTGTTCTACAAGGTATACTGTAATCTTCTCTCTTCTGCAGGACAGAATCATCAATTTAGTTGTTGGCGGCCTAACGTCCTTGCTGCTTGTAGTGAGTATCCGATGTCGTGTCTGGCATTTCTTGTCTCCCTTAGATGACAAGGGCAAATCAGAGATGTTCTTATTATGGGACAGGGGGACACCCTTCTACTAAGGGTGGAGCTTGGGGCTCCGATAGTCACTGGCCTATTTGTCATTGAAACTCTTTGTCAACAGGGAAGAATACCTTTCTTCATGCCATTTTATCTTCTAGTTTTTAAGATGTAGCTGTTTTCTTTACAACAAAATGCCCCAAGTCCCTGGGCGGGTTGTGATTTTCAGCAGAGCATGAGTGACATGAGTCCATTCAGTCGTTGCTGGTTGTGCTTCTAGTGAGCTCATCCTTGAATTTTTGAGTGCTACTTTCAATTAAACACTTACGGCTGTGCACAACACAACTGATTTTTGCCAGTGTGATGTTGTAGGGTGGATCATGTTGAAAGACCATCAGCAGGTGAGGACTTGAGCTTATGTCCATGCTGTACCTAGACACTGAGGCCTTTCCCAGACAAAGTGCTTATAGTGCAGGAGAGTTGGTTAACTTGCCTTTCCTTCTACGTAAGTATAGACTTATATATGAACATTTTCTGGAATCACTTGCCACTTTGTCTCCAACTATCCTTTCTCCTAGGTTTAAAGACGAGTACCACGAGCATAAATGGAGATTTTTCAGTTTTGCAGTGCTTAGTGGTAGCAGCTTTTGGGAGCTGCGATGGGGTGCATTAGGGAGAACAAAGATTGAGGGAATCCAGGCATCATTGGCTGATGTGATGCCTTGTGCATGTCCAGTGTGCACCCGTGTGCTGAGAACAGCTGGTGACACACACGTGTCACGGGGCTAGCAGAGAACACGGCCATAACGGCTGGGGGGACCATATGAAACTGCCCATTAAAAGAATTTCAGAAGCCAAGTGCAACTGCACACGGTCCCTCTCCCTATAGCCTCGTTAAAAGGCAGCTTTGAATCTGGGTTATCACAACTGATCTTCTGAGTAGCCTTTCATCCTAGATCCTCACTGGTAGAATTTTTTGACATGAAAATTTAAAGTAAAAAAATATATTCTTTTGACATATTAACATTTTTTTTCTGGGTGTTTGGAGAACAGTTGCTAGACACAAGACTGTTTAGACTGCAAATAGAGCTTTAATGACTTTTTTTCTCCTGAGTTTGCATGTTTGACAAAATCCTTTTTCCCACTTCTTCATCTTTGGAGTGTTAGATGTTACTCCCTGAATGGGGTGGTAGGTGCCCCTGTCACAGGTCCTGGCCAGGGCTGCTGAGGTCGCACGTTGGGCACAGGAGAGCAGGCCGGCAGGGGTGGGTGTAGCTCTGCACACGGGGGCAGGAGAGATCCAAGTCTTCATTTTCTTCCATGCAGGTCACTCTAATCAGTGCTTTTGTCTTCCCGCAACTACCTCCAAAACCCGTGAATATATTTTTTGCTTTCTGCATCTCCTTGTGTTGCATTTCTGCTGGCATTCTTGTAAGTACCTTCACTGTGCAATCTTCTGAGTGTGCGACTGTGGCTGGAATAGTACTATAACATGCTTACCCTGCTTACATGGTTCCCCTTCCCCTTTGGTTTATGCTGTCTTAAAGCAGGTAACCCATTTCGAAGAGTCCTCCTTATGGCTACATGGCAGTAAATTTGTGTGAAACACCCTGTTTGTCAAAGTTTGTCCTTGGTTTTGCTCCCTAGCTCTACTCTTCCCTTTCTTGGAGGAGGACTCATGAGCTGCCCTTTGAAAGAAGTCACCTGAAAACGTCTCTGTTCTCCTGTTGTATAGTGGGACAAAAGCACGGAGGGGAGCAATTAATATAACAAGTTTCTTGCAGTTGAAGTGATTAAAATAGCTTAATGCAAAGCTTGGAAAAAGGAAACTGGACAGCAGAGCAATAAGATGTAGTGCAAAACTTTGCCTTTCTCCTCATGTGTATGGACACAGCCAAGCTGACAAGGTCACCTCTGTCTTTATCCCTAACCTAGCACCAGGCAAACCTGCCGTGTTTTGGTATTATGCCACAAGCCTGCTAAGAAAACCTAATGGAATTCCTTGATTTTTAAGGCACTTGGCTGCTGGCTCTACATAATCTTCTCTTAGTCAGATTAAGCAGGGCTGTTTTGTCGGGAGGAAAAAAGAAAATACTGCAGCATAGCAGTTGCTGGTCTAGTTACTGTTGACTGTTTTTTCAGATGAAATACCTGTCCCTTTTAAGTAACACAAACTCATTCTCTCCTCTAGATGTACTGGTATCGACAAGGAGACCTGGAGCCTAAATTCAGGAACTTAATTTACTACATACTATTTTCTATTGTCATGTTATGTATATGTGCCAACCTGTACTTCCATGAAGTGGGTAAATGACTGATACTGGGAAGACCCAGCAATGATGCTCCTGTATCTGACTGCTCTCAGCTCTACCTGAGAAACTTAACAGAGGACAATCAGCCTGAGAGAAAAGAAGTGGGTTGTGCAAGGATAAACCAGTACATGATTTTCATGTAAATGTATATGTAATGTCCCTCTTGTTGGGGAGAATTATTGCCATAAGACATGACATTCTGCTTTTTTTTGAAGAGCTACTGTTGCACTTAATGAACATTCCAGTTGTACCAATGTTTGAATGGCACAAGCTTTTTCATTCTGGAAAAAAAAAAAAAAAAGCATTTTTTATTACTGTACAAATAAACTGCAGCCTTGCAAGGATCTATAGCAGTATAAATAAATGGCATCTTACAGTTACATAAGACAAATACTCTTTATTTTGTTCAGAACTGCATATACAATTATTTCTGTTCCCTAGGCAACCATTTGAAACTACAATTTATTTTTCACATTAACAAAACCACAGACTGAAAAAGACCAACTCTGATTATGAAGAGCTAATTACAGAAATAAATAAAATAATTTATACATGAGTCTTTAGTTTCTATAGTTTTTCTTTTTTTCTCCCAAACCCTAGCTAACAGGCTGCTTAGCCTAGTGTCTGTTCCAACCCTTGAGATTAGGGATTAATTTTATTTGCCCGAGGGCCCTATGCCCAAGTTCTCCCAGAGCTATTTCTCCACGTCTAGGCAACCTCCAGACCACCCCCTTTAATAACTTGCTGCATAATTCACCTCTGGAGAGGTGGCTGGTAGTGTAATGTAAACAGCGAGCACGGACCTTCCAAAGTTACAAGTGTTGGGGGGAGCTGGTGGGTCCCAGTAGCTTCCCTTTCTCCTAGGCCTTCCCTTTTTATTCAGATTGCTGTAGTGATGAAAGGAAAAAAAAAAAAAAAAAAAAGTTAGACTTTTCACAACTATTGTTTCTGAACTGTATCCATTGCCAGCAATGGACTCTTCAGGAACAAGCAGAGCAGGAAAACCCCATAAGCATCTGTGACTTGAGTCCTACGGTGTGCTGACAAACCAGCTGAGATGGGAATACAGACGGATTCTTACGTGGCTCCCTGAAGTCTTTGATGGAATACATTTCTTCCTGAAATGTAACAGTCTCTTACTCCATCTGTTACAAGAGTCAGTAAGTGCAGAAATCCTCACGCCTTCTTCATGAAACATGTGCAAACTAAGTCTTGCTGCAGCACTAAGAGGCTGCAGTCCACAATCCTTGGCTTCTGTCCAGTTAAAGATACGCAGTTCAGCACACCAGTAACACGTCCGATCAAGACTGACCCTGTGCATCCTAGCAGTGAGCACTGCAACGGAGATTCTTTAACACAAGAAAACCTTGGCTGAAAAGCAGTAACCCGGGCCTCGGCTGGCTGCTCTGTAACCCTTTCCAAGTGAGGTAAACAGCCTGAGCAGGAAAAGTGCCCTGTAGTCCTTTCAAAGGGGAAATCTTTGTTTAAAGACATGGACTGACTGCTTTCTTTGGAAATGTGGCAGAGGGTTGTTACTAATTTCACAATGCGAACATGGTCAGTAGAAAAATGGACATAATTACTGCTTCTCAGTGGCAGCTCACTAAATCTTCAACATCCTTCGAATCTTCTGAATCAGGACTGCCCAGTGAGGAGCCAATGATGTGCGACCCGTCTCCATGATGCTGCAGGATAGGATCTGCCAAGAGATACAGTAGTAGGACTTGTTATTTACTGAGCTGTTGAAACAATATATGAAATACACACTTTTGGCAAGACAGAAAATTCAGGCTGAGCTTCGAACCAATTTTGAGCAACATTACATAAGCTAGTCCTCAATTACCAGTTTCAAGTTAAGCTTTCAGGAGTAAAGATGCAATCAATGTGACTTAAGTTCGGATCCAGTAGATCTTACAGGCTAGGGCCCAAAGGAGACCCTTCCTCCATAAAGGAGTATTTATTTAGGTGCGGCACTGGAGGAATACATCTATGCTCCTAGCAAAGCAGGGTGACTCTTGGCTTTTGAGAAGTGTTGCACAAGCTAAAAATCCCTTTCAGATGAGTGCTGTGCAAACATCCCCCGAAATAACCCAGCCCTTCACCATCTAAGATAACAAGCACTGATTGCACTTCTGATGCCACTGGCCTTCTCTCATATCAGAAACAAATTTAATTCAAGTACCAGCCATGAAAAAAAATGCACATTAAACAGAGTTATTCATTAGCCTATGTGTACTAATTCAAGGGTCAAGGATGAAGCAAGCTGCTCAGGTAAGAAGCTGCTGCTGTTATAGTGCTTTTCCCATGCGGTTAAGTTGGATTCCAAATGCTTTTTTTCTGCTGAAGTAACTGAGTTGCTTACGAAGTTTCACAGTGATTGCATGGAAATCAATTTAAGAGAAAGCAATTTAGAGAAAGGAAACACTGAATTAACGAATCCTGCCTCCAGCACCAACTACATAAATAGACCATCCTACCTGTTAGGGTTGTCAGGGGCAAGACTGATTCACTGTCTATATCATCCGATGCCTGTATAAAACCATGGGAAGAAGGAACAATAAGGACAGTCTCATCATCTATTGTAGGCTGATCAACTCGTTCTTCTATTGTTGGAGAACCCAGGTCCTGCAAAAACAGAAAAAGAGAAGGACAGGACCTGAAAAGTGTATTCTTGGTAGCACAAACAGGAAACCCTTTTTTTGGCCAGCCATACTCTATAATAAGCACCAGACTTCCTGGATTTGTATCTCATTAAGTCGACATGCCAACATCTGAGGCAGTTACCCCAGCACTCCTATGGCATGTTTCATCCTAGTGTAGGCAGCTAGCTACCCTGTGAGCAGTACGAGGGCACATGAGGAAAGGAGAGGCTGCAAGGTCGTGATAAAACATTCATTCTTTATTGAGAAAGTATTTTACTTAAAAAATAATAATTAATCTTTTCCCTTGCTTACTATTTAGGCGTTCTGAGATACCGAAACACTATCTTTACAATGCTTAACAGCCCCACTATTGCTATAGCTTTACCCAAACTTAAGAGGCACAGATATTTGGATTCCAGTTTTTGTGGGCAAGACACTTATGGTTTGTTCATGCCCCAGGAATCACTGACGCACAATGTTAGCAACTGTAGCTGGCAGGGTGAGGGCAACTGGATTTATCTCAGTTTTCAAAGGGAGAGAAATACTTGAGAGAGGCAACAGCCCTCTCTGTTCTGGACAATCTTGAGTTCCAAGCAAGTTTTAGGAACACTTGTTTACTTAGATAGTTTCACAGTGTAGTTTTTGTAAAGATAACTGTGTGGTAACATCACCTTTCTCTGCTGAGCTTCACTATTTGTACTGCAACTCAAAAGATTTACGCTTAGTCCAAATATGCACGTGTTCATGCAAGGCTCTATGTCCTACAGAAAAAGCAGCTTCCTGCAGAGCTCAGCTCGACCTGCTCACGATAACCTGTCTGCCACTAGGCTTGAAACTGGGGAAGGGAGGCATGAAAAACTCAAAAGAGCCACTGTGGTAAATGGGCACATTTCCCAGCCTGGAATAATCTAACCCTGTGGCATGATTCCCACTGCTCACACCCACAGTGACAACACAACAGTGGCACGGGCATGGAGGTAAGGCTGACTCGGAGAAGGCAAAATTTACAGTTTTTCTAGAGTAGTTCTTCACTTCGCATTACTCAGTTCTCTTTCCTGAAACTGAAATATGTGTTAAACTCGAATCCAACTAGAAGAACAAATGAGAATTACAAACCCAGTTTGCTTTTTTTTTTTTGTGCAGAAATAAAGTTCAGTACCTTTTTAAATACTGTTAACCGTAAGTAATTTCTGTGAAGCTCAATCAGGAACTATGTCTATAGCCAAAATGTAGAGATTCCTGCTTGAGAAGCTGAAATTTTGAACTGAAAGCTGACATGCTGCCTCAGACATCATTAATTCTATCACAGTTTTTTTTTAAAACTACAAGACAAGAAAGAAAAATGGAAGGAGAATCCCCAGCTCTGGATGCATCCTGGATATGAATACTTCTCTAGTAGCAGACTGCTGAGGCTTACAAAGATCCCCCTCTTAATAAGAGCAAAATGAATATGCAGTGTCTGTCTATTTACTTTTGCAGAGACAAAGCCTAACAACATTCATGCAAAGTAACAGTGGATTTTTTTCTCCAGAGCAACAAAACAGAATTACAGAAACTGTGAAGTGTATTGTATGGAGGAGAAGAGGGGATAACTGAATCTACCTCATTTCTTTTTACTGTCTAACTTAACCAAGCGTTTAAGATATTTTCTACCCACCAAAGAGCGCTGTATTTTTAATAACCCTTACAACAGGAACTTACAACACACAATCCCAAAGACCTAAATTGCTTTGGATAACCTCATGTTTGCAACTCTGGTGCTGCAGCAGACCAAAACTGAGGCCAGAGACTTGGCTTACATGCTTCTTATTCCAATTTAACAAATATGGAACTAATCTACTCTGCTTAATAAGAGCCTTCAAAAGTGGAAGCTGTGATCTAAAGATATGTTATTAGATTCACAGAGCACAAGCAAAACACAGTACCTAACCTCCCTTGCTCTGTGAATTACATGTAGGACGATTTTACATCAGGTTTAAAGCAACAGTATCAAATCAGAGTTGGATTAAGTCCACTGTTAGGTGCCACCACTATTCCAACAGATATTTAACTTCCATAGTCAGCAGGCAATGCAGTCCGAGTGCTGAAGCAGCTCCACAGCTAGTGAGTTACTTGAGGAGTCAGATCAAGCTCAATCTAAACTTTAGGCCCAAATCAAAGTACATCCTTTTCACACCCTTATAAAATTAAAGAAACTCAAAGACAGTGGATATGAATAAACTCTTATAGCTATGACATGTGTAAAATCACTGACATACTCATATTAACAACTTGACACAAACTTCAGCAAGACAGTGCAATAATTCTCCATCAGGGAAGGGGAAGACTTCAGGTTTCACTCACTTCCTTACCTCAGAGACGTAACTGCTGGTTAAATCAGTGTGAGAATCCTCTTCTTGTTTTAGGCGGCCCTCTGAAATCTCCTCTTCAGTTCTTACCATGACTCCATCCATCAGTTCATTGCTATCCCTGCTGCTAAATTTGGAGGCATCATCTTCGTTGTAGGCTGATTGCTCTTCATCACTCAGCTTGGATGGGTGGATATCATCTGGGAAACTGTTTGCTTCCAAGGTGTCGGGAGGCTCCGTCAGGTCAGCTGGCTGAATGTCTGAATCCACAGTGAGTTCTGCCTGCGTGACAGACGAGGAGATATCTTCAGCAGCAACGGTGCGGATTATGACACTTGGCGTGTGGCACTGCACTGTCACATTGTCACTTGTATTTAACAAGTGTTCTGGCTGTAAGCAGTATTTGGAAAAAAAAAAAAAAAGGAAAAAAATATTTGGAGACTTTCCTCCAAGTGTCTTACATCTTTCAAGAAAGTAATTATTAGGCGTAATTTTAAAGTTCTTCAGCCCAGATCATCTTTTGGTCTTTCACAGAATTAAATAATGAATTTCCAGACTGGCTTTAATTGTTCTATAATTCATAAATACATAAAGTGAAACAGTCTATTTGTTCCAATGAACTGCCTTAGATTCAAAAGGTGAGAGCCCTGAATTTTCAACACATTTGTTATGCATCTTCAGCTTGCTTCCCTTTTTCTCCCTCTAATAAAAGGTAGCACTCTCACTACTACACAAGTTTTGGGAGGACCAACACACGTCTGCACAAATAACTGAAAATAGCATTAAAAAAAAGTTGTATTTTGTTTTGCTGAGACTAGCCAGTAGGTGGAGACATCTCATTTAGATATATTTTAGATCTGACCTAAGTTTCTAATGAACATTAAGTTGCTTTTTAAAAACATAAAAAGTTCTCACTCTTCTATGGGAATTTTAAATGGCCACAGTATCATTGTTATGATTTAATAACCATTTTACAACCCTAATGTGTACAAGTGAAGCAAAGCTCTGCATTATTACATTACTTTCACCACGCCCCCAAACTTCAGTCTTTCTGCTGTTCAAAATACTTACAGATAAGGCATGAACTATGATCTGTTCTGGGGAGGCCGGAGCAGCAGCAGCTGTTAAGGTCATAGTAGGACTAGTTGTCAATGTTAAAGGAAGGCCTTGGCTTGAGCTTGTCTGCAGCAAGTAGGTGCCTGGCGTTCCTGTGGGCTGGAGATGGAAGGACTGCAAAAGATAGCACAAGTTTAACACCCAAACCCAGCACTTCCCATGTCACAGTTATTACAGGAACACCTACAGCAACTCTGTATGTACAGAACATTCACTAGCATAACTGCAATCTCCTTGGGGGGAAAAAAAAATCCTACTGCCCTGATTACTGTAATGAACTCAAGAAGTCTAGAGAAACTCATCTACAGCTTTAGGTTACCAAAATAAGTATTAAGGCTGAATGATGCATGTTGTACAACACCAGGTAAGAAAGGTAAACGAAAAAGTTACAGATAAATTGGGGAAAAAAAAAAGAAATAAAGAAAAAAGAATAATTTCATTTCACTATAAAGCTGTTCAAAGCTATAAAGTTTCCATGAAATGCAGTAACTGTTACCCAGAGGTAAAACTAACTCTGGTTTGGCAGAATGAGGTGAGCATGATACAGATTCTGCTGAGATCCACTGATGCTCTTAATGGAACTGAACTGAGTCCAAAGGAAAGAAAAAATAAAAGGTACAGCAGGGAAAAAGCAGGGTCCTAACCATCAAGTGGTTAGGCAAGTTAGCTTACTCTTAACACTCAGATGAAAGAGAAACTGCTATGAATTACAGCACAGTGGAAATGAGGAGAAATTTTACTTGCTGGGATCTTGCTCTAGCTCTGTTACATTAGATTTGAACCAAAAAGACAAAGCATACAGAAAAAAATCATAAAATTATGATGAAATTAAAGCACTAAGCTATAATTCACATCTTACTCCACAACCCTACTCAATTATGTGGTTAGAAATAGACTTTGCTCTGAACTTTTTAAGTTTTAGATCTGTTTCTTCCCCCTCTTTCAATCTTTGTATGAATAAAAATTGAGGAGTGGGAATACACAATCCCATATTCTAAGAAGTAGCCATGCTTAAATGCACACAGTAACAAATCCCAGTTCTCTGTTACTTACTGGAAGAATCTCAAAGGTCTGTAGCGTTCCACTATTTAGCGTTATTGCCTCAGAGTCCACAGTAGCAGCAGGGGAATCGGTTGAGGCTGCAAGAGAAACATCAGAAAATGAACAGACATAAAGCAAAACATTTCAGTCCTGCAGAGGGCATAAAATACTACAATTGCTACACAGCAGGATACGGTTACTTCCAGTAATAAAACTAGCAGCATTCCCAACGACAAGGTTCCCTAATTTGTACCTAAGACACAGTAGTATTTAAGGAAGGCATTCTTCAACCCAGAAGACAAAGGAAAGTATAGTTTAATTGCCCAGGAAACTGAAGTTAAAAAGTAATCAGAACTTATGTGATCTACTTATTTAACATTTCAATGAGATTTGAAGGAGGTTCTAGTTAAACTATATCCCTTGATCAACGTATTACTTGTTTTACACAAGTAAATGGAGCTATGCTTACTGTTGACCTTTATTTTTGTTTTGTATTTTTCTTTACCATCCGAAGTGTGTTCACTGCTGATGAAACATCAGGTTCAGCCTAGGATGTTTGCTCATACCATATGTTGCAGCTGCAGTGTATAAAGCTATAAGTACTCTTAGAAACTTCTTCAGAGCCGTAATTATGATTTCTACTTACCATTGGGAGAGGGAAAAGGAAAATCATAATGTTCCAGGAAGCTGAAAGTAAATTAATATTATGCCTGAGATTACTTAGTAATTCCATATATACTGAAAGGGCCAGAGACCTGAATGACTACAGCATTGCTTTAAGCACTGGAATTTTGGTGAATATTTTGCTTCAAATATTTTGTCATTCAAATATTTGCATATTTTGTTTCAAAGTCAACTAATTTTGGTATGCAAGACAACAGAAACTCCAATCTTGAAGTTTTTTTTGCTATCGTGGCATCCTCAAAACTTCCCTATGCAGACTTCCTGGTATCCAGCAGCAGATGACTGTGAAGTGTTGGCTCTCTCCTGCCTAACCACTCAGGTTCATAAAGTAGGAATTATGTGTTTGGCATCTGGAGCCTTCTATAAAATGCAACTGAAATTGGCTAAGAGGTTAGTTCTCAAACAGATAGAAAAAAAAAAAAAAATTCAATCCGACAACAAAGACAGAAATTGTTCATGAAAGAAAATAATCCAGTAACTACAAGCTTGTTAGGCAGACACAGAGGCAAGGCTAACAGTCACAGAACACTGACAGATCTTCTACACTCATCAAAACCCAGTAGCTTTAACAAAGCAGAGTTCAAAGTATGAGACAACTAATGTGTTACTAAAGTTAAAAGGTTCGTGACTTGGTGTCCTTAATTAACTTCCTTAATCTCAGCTTGTTTCAGGATGGCATGACCAAAGCAGAACTAATAAAACGCTTTATTACATGTTTACCACTTCATCATCATCATCACATAGGAAAGCTTTGGGCTTCACTAAAGGAAGTGATTCCACATGTTCCAGGTACTTACAGACGTGTGTAATCTGGACTGGAATTTGCAAAGCTGCCACCGGACTCGGGGTGTTGCCTGCATTCTCCTCCAGGCGAGCTACTCGAATCTGTACATGCTGAACCCCCGAACTGGAATTAGTACTTGGTAATCCACTTCCAGACTTGTTCTCCGAAAGCTGGTGCCCTGGATTGTTTTTCTGGTTCTCATGAAGCTGCTTAAGACCCTTTATTAGCACTGAGAGAAAGATTATTCACTCTAAAGCATGCTGAAGAAGGGCATCTGAAATGCTATTTGTGAGATTTATTCAAGATGAAAATAAAAAAATCCTTCTGAATTTGGAACCTGCGTAGTTTATAGGTATTTCAAATAGAAATTTAGTACACAAATAAAACACATTTATTTATATATCTATATCTATATCTATCTATCTATATATATATAAAAGGTAGTGAACTATCTGGGTGAACTTGATTTTCCTGAAACCTAGATGGTTTAGGATGCTTGGGAAAAACAGAAAGTTGATAAAATTTTTGACCTCTCCAAAGCATGTGTGTTATATTCCCAAGTTACAGTCAAGCCCCATTATCGCTAGTTTTGTAGTGCTGAAATCAGAAGCAAGATCTCCAAACTTGCAAAAGATGGAAGCTGATTTATTGAAAAGGTTGAGTGAAATGCCGCTAGAGAAGGGGAGGAAGAGACAGAATTAATCTCTCAATGGCTACACTGCACTTCTTGATCTGCACTTGCAGATAAAGCGGCTGATGCATTCAATAAAATCACCTACTTCTTCACTATCATCACTCTGGTCCAATGAAGGAAACAGTTTGTGCATATAAGGTTGTAAAAGCTCAGGCCTCTGCTTTTATAGTATTCAATTCAGGGAATCATTAAACATCTCCCACTCTGGATAGCACAAGCATTTTAACTGGGGAATGAGAGTACATCCTGTTAATTCAGTGGTGTTTTTACATTGTCAGTTAATTGATGGAAGCGTTGCCGTTTATATGGCTTATAAGAACAACATGAGCACTTACTGAGCACAACAGAACTACCTTTCAATTGCAGTCTGCAAGTCTGAGTAGTATCATCACCCTGATAACCACAGCAGAAGTGACCATTAGATTATGCCCTTCATTATGACATATGACTCTCCTCTCAGCTGAGTTTTTTTTTTTTTTTTTTTTTCCCTTCTCTCCTCCCCAAGACAGACAAAGAGGACTGAAGGAAAGGTCATGAAGACAGAAATACCCTTTGGCTCAGGTTTAGTCTTTCTGAGCCAAAAATGATAACTACTCAAGAAATTTAAAGATTTTTATACTCCATTTCTTCCCCTCCTCTCTACTATGCAGCCAGGAACAGATCTACCTTTTGTCTACAAGTAAAATTCAGCACCTCAAACAATTACATTTGAACATTTTAAAGGTAACAGATCTAACCTGAGATGATACTGTTAGGCTGCAGATACATATCTTGTTCCAGCTGAAGAGGTCACTGCCCTCCATACCAAAGACCATCACCATTCGAGATCTGCCAGCTGAGCTGCTTATATACTTGCTCTCACCTCAGCCAAAATGAGGGGAGTTGACAAAATCTGTTTCAGTTGTATTGTTGCTTGTTTTGACTGAAACACCTAAGGGCGGCTCGTAGGAGCAACTCAGCCAGCAGATCCAAGGGGCCAGTAACTTCCAGCAAAGGAGCAGTGCCCTCTTTCACCATCAGTGCTGTAGGTAGACAACAAAATGCAGCCTTATTTCTTTGACACTTGCAAAGGGAGCTTTCAAAAGAGAACAGAGCAGCTAGTACGTTACCAGGGAATGAAACATCCTTGTGGTTTGCAATCTGTCTTTTAATGGTCCACCATTTACTCCGAAGCCACTGTGGTGAGCGGACACTACTCCATCCTTCAGCTAGTAAATCCCAGTTGATGTCATTTTCATCAGAAACTTCAAGTTCCGCTATCCTGACAGAACAGAAAAGATTCGCCTGTTAGAAACTACCCTCCAGACCGTGAAGGGTGTTGCACATTTCTGGTCTGGTCACAGTAGCAGAGGCAAAGTGGCATGCTATTGAATAGTCCACCAGAGCTCATGAATCCACATAGGCTTCCAAGGCTCCACGCTGCCAGAGGTCAAGCAGAATTATAAACAACAGAAGATGGACTAGACCTGTTAGAACATCCAGTCCATCTCCTTGCCATGCAGGATTATTCTTCTTATTACACATACATTAGGATTTTGACCGATTATTGTTAAGCATTCCAAATGATGGTACTTGCAACTTTTTTTCCCTTTGGAAAACTATTCCCCAAACCTCTCCAAGGCAGGAAATACTTTGTGAGATTCACTCTCAACTTTCACTTAATTAATTTCATGTTATGATACTTAAGTTGCTTCTGTTTTCTCCTAAATAACACTCATCCGTCCTTAACATGGATTTTTGCCTCCTCTCAGATGCTTCTTAGCCAAAGTAGATGAAGTTAACTATAATATTAAACCATTCCTCGTAAATCAATCCCACCAGGCTCTCCAGGTCAGGGGCAGTCTTCACACAATTCTGATTGATGTTATGCACACACTCAGTTCCACAAGAATGTGTTTTAATTAAATTTTTAATTGATAAAATATCTCTGAATTGCCTCCAGCTTATCTATACCTGGGGCAGAGAGGTGTGCAGTGAGAAGGGAAAAGATTTTTGTGAAAGTTTTAAAAAAAAAAAAAAAGAAAAAAAGAAGTGCTCTTTCAAAAAACAAGCAATAGCACTGAATACTTTTGCTTGATTAACAATACAAACAAACAAACAAAAAAGAAATAGAAAGAAAGAAAAAGTTACCAAAAACAATCCTAATTGATGAGGTAAGGATAACTGGACAGACCAAACCAGACTCTATTTGCACAGAAAAATTAAGAATTAAAGATTTATAACCAGCACATACTGATATGTACAATCAAATTTCTCATTTTGACTTCAACTCACATAGCTTCAGTGAATTAGTGAACAGTATAAATAATATTTAGATTCCCTACTTGTCTTCTTTTTTTATTCCCACCCCAAACTAACAAACCATAAAAATCCACTGGCTAAAAAGCCTGAGTAAAGGCATTGAAAATGGAAGGACTGGAGAGATCAAAAGATTTTCAAAGAGCTACTGAGCTTTTCACTACCAGGTTGCTAGATCAAATCTAGTCATTAAAGGTGCTGAAATCCAATTAGTGTCTGGTGGCCTACATGAAATTAATTTGCAGTCTCAGTTTAGTTCTTTGTAGACAGACGTCCACATCACAGAAACCACCACCACACTTGACCCTTGTTGGTCATCTCAGCAGAGAAGCCAAGGACTGAATGGGCAGGGAGACTGAACTACCCTCCAGTTTAGGGTTAAAGCGCATTGGTGGGGCAACGTGTGGGGAGCTTGCACGGTCGCTGCCTGTGCTGTACCTGTTCTGTGGAATAAAGAAGACTTCAGTCTCCAGGGCTTTCAATCTGACACCTTTCACGAGCACTAAAATTCACTAAAAAAACAAAGAACAAAAAATATGTTCAATAATAAATCTCTGGGAACTGTAAACACAGCAGTGATTTTCGGAGGGTTTTAGAGTTTTTAGTGTCTAAGAGACCAGCAAAAGGGACCCCAGTGGAATCCTGCTAGTGTCACATACTATGATCCTTCTAAAAATAATTAAAACAACAAACCTCAGTATCAGATTTATTTCATCTTCCTTGGTCCACTCAGTTCCCCCACTTTGCTTCCAGTTGAGATAGTTGAGCCACTTAGAGCGGCACTGCTTTTCAGAGCGCGTTCCAACCCGTTCTGCTACGGCAGCCCACGAAACACCTTGTGTGACAATGTCACCTGGTTCTGTGCTAGTTAGTTCATGCACTACTTCTGCAAGTCTTTTCTCTTCTTCTTCCGTCCACTTTCCTGAAAGACAGAGAAGTCCTCCAAGTTAAACAACAGCAGAGGCCATCAGGAGATCTGATCCATAATACATGAACGGACATTTACCTAAAACTTTATTCAGAATGAAAGAAATGACTTGTGCAGATGATATGATTGTTCTTACTAACAATTTGGATTATATGCATCTGTTAAACAAGGATGAATATTTCCATTGTTCTGCAGTCAAGTTCCTTTCTCTTCTCTTCTTTTTTCAGAAGAAAGAATCCACACAGAGCTTGCCAAAATACTGACCAAAGCAAGCTGGTCCAAGCTAGCTGAGTTTTATTGTTTGAAGTAAACTAACCATGTAAAAGTTTAGTTTACAGTAATTACAGGAGATCTGACCAATTTTTTCTTCCATTTGAATACAGACATTTCAAAATACGTAATACTTCACTCAGAGTGAGGCTGTCTCCTGACATCTTCATATACAGTATTTGCATATTAACACTGAGAGCAAGAAGTACTTTTTAATCCACCTCAATAAAGTACGTTCTGTTAGCATTATCATATGATGAATAATGGACTGCAAAACTGATCTGGGTTTTCTGATCTTAAAGATCAGAAAGGAAAACACCAAACCCCATACCACTTACGTTCTTAAAATGTTCCCAGATTTCACATTACGACTTACCTAGTTCACAGTTACACAGCTCTAAAAAGACCCTTGACAAAGGCAGACATGACAAAGGTGACGTTTTAACTAGAATAACTATTTCTGACACCAGCATTTACCTCACCTGTGTTGCAGGTGTCCTTCATCAGCCTACATCGATCTTTCACAGAGGAGGCACTTCTCCCCAGTGCAGCTCCTATTGTGGCCCAATCGTTACCATGCTTTATTCTCAGCCTAAATGAAAACAGACTCATTAGCATTATGGCTTTTATGAGATGACTAAAATACCAATTACTCTCTAACAGAAACAGGACACGTGCTGTTTACAGGCTAGAGAACAGAATGGAGAGTCACAGTGATACTACAGAATGCTTAGCATATTTTCTGTCATCACTGCTAATCTTTTTCATTTGTTTCTAGAAGTCCTTTGGGCTCGCTAAGCCTCAAGTGGCTCAGTTCTAAAACGTTTATGAAAATATCTGTCTTTCAGGAGTGTTGTAAGGTTTAACTACTGTGTAATATACAATATAACCATTTTATACAAGTTCCTCAAGGATTTTCAGGTGGCATACAGCTTATTTGAGAAACCTAAATAATACCTCATGAAAACACAGGCATCCTGTTATTAAAATGGAACAAAACACTGTGTAATCATATTCATAATACTATTATTTTCCTCCCACAAATGATATAAGGTTCTCAAGAAAAAGTATGGGTCAATATGTTATGATACACCTGGGACAAAAACCTTGCAAATCACACAAACTTCAGCTAAACTGATATCTGAACCAATTCACCAAAACAACGTTTTTTTTCTCCAGTCTAACACAGCTTTTTCAAACTGGTCAAACCAGAAAAGTGGCAAGAGGACATAAAAATTGCAGCTACTGCCTTATTCTAGCAGATTCAGAGGTGAAATCAAAGACCCTTATTGGCAGCTTACAGATCTCTCTAAGACCTCATCGGGAAAAACCTGCCCTGGACCTGCAAATCTCTTTAGAAATAACATTTACTCTCTTTAAATAAACAACAAAGAGTAGACTTCTGTTTTTCACAACCAGCCAACCAATACAAGCTTGTAAAAACTTGAATTATTACTGGTTTCAATAGAAGGCTTGTTTAAAAGCTCTGCTGTATGTCAGGACTTAAGTCCTGAATTCATGCTAGCATACACAAAACTAATCAGAAAGATTTAATTTCCCTTCAGATTAATTTAAAGCAACCACTATTTTCTCATGGAGTTGGAGCAGTCAAATATATCTGTGATTTTTCAGTGAATACATATAATGAAACCTGTAAGAATTATTCAAGCTGTTAACAGAACTTTAGTAGCACAACTTAACTAACAAAAAGACTTACTCTTTGAGCTTTTCAATTTCCTCAGGTGTATACCTAAGCAGTAGGTAAATAAAAAAGATATTATTTTATATAAAAAGCATACAGCACAAATATTAGTTAGCCACAATGTACACATTACCAAAAAAGACTATGGTCATTTCAACCATATGAAAAAAAAAAGCTGACTAATTGCAAAGAATTTGAAGAACAAGTTCTATTTTTCCTATTAACACATTTCTAAAGTTATCTGCTAAGGCTCTTCTTTACCAGTAAGATTCCCCATCTTCAATGAACTTGCTCCCAAGAACCTGACTGGAATTTAGGAGATCTGTCTCTTAAATAAACAGTTCGTTTCCCCTTTTGTCTCAAATTTGTAATCACCATAAGGCTAAATTTGCATTTAAAAAAAAGTTAGCATTGAGATGACATTTTTAACCTTCATATACCTTGAAAAACTACAATCTACCATCATCAGCACCATGCCCACTGCTTCATTCATGGGTAAATTAAGGGCACAGGGATTAAGAGCAATTAACTGAAGGTCAGTTCTACAAACTAGATTTCAGCAGATACCAAGCTTGTCTCGAGATCTTCTAATCGCATCAGAAACCCCTCAGCAGCCTGCTTGCCTTTTTTTTCCTTTTTTTTCCTCCCCCACTTTTTTTTTTTTTTTTTTAAAAAGTTTGCCCACTATTTTCAGGGCTGATCAAGCCTTGATCCTGCTTCTAATCATAACAATTAGCTGAAGACAATCAACCCTCATTTGAGCTGGCTAGACTTCTACTTCCCTAAAATCTTACAAATCTGAATAAATTGACAACACAGGCAGAGAAAGCCATTTCTAGGCAGAATTCACTAGAAATTAGTTACGATTGTAAAAGAGCTAGGTCTGTTTGGCTAGAATCCTTTTGTCTCACATATAACATGTTGAACATTAAATACATGTCCCTACTCACACCAATAAAAATACGCAGCATTAGAGGTTGTCATACTTTCCAACATGGTTTCTGTCATCATACATTCGAAGAACTCTTCTATAAACAGCAAAAAGAGGCCGATTCAGACCCCAAGCTATTGTCCTGTAGAAATCTTTTCTCTCATCTTTTGACATTTCAAATATAATTTCAGTGGCATCTTTTATTCCACGGGCCTAGAGGGAAAAATCAGGGAAAAACAAACAAACAAACAAACAAACAAATAAACAAACAAAAAAAGAAACCAAAGAAATAAAACAAACAAAAAAAACCCTTAAATAGATCTCTAAGAAATCAAGGAGGAAAATATTTAGGAACTCAAGTCCAGTATGCCATTACACCATTATGGAACTTTCTATGTATTTCAAATATTACAATCCAAAATTTAAATTAAGTAAGTATATAAGGATTTAGCAATATTAAATATAGAGACTTAAACATAATCTTCTCATACTACTGCCCAAGTATATACGGAGACTCTAACTTTCATCCATGTTTAAAAGAAATTTCAAAAGCGTGTTTTCTGGCCAAAAGTTGAGTGCCATTTAGAATATCAAGGAAAATATACTTTGGTGGTATTAGACTGGGGTCATACAATGGAAAGCTGTGAAATGTTTCTATGACAATTTTATTATATAATTACTTAACTGTTCCTGAAAAGACTTTTTCCCCCAATTAAACTACTCTTCTGTTCTGATGGAAGCATTTCAGCTTAAACTAAAAATCACTACATTATATTTAGCCAAAGCAGTAAAACTCCCAAAAGAAAAGAAAGCAGATAAATGGGAAAACATAATAAATTTTGTCAACTTCTGTATTTGTCAAGAATCAGCAGAAAAGTTATCTAAATAATAAATAGTGCATGTTTTTGTGGCAGAAATTGTAATATACATATGGGCAAGTACACGTTTCTTTAACGAATACTTAAAATTTTACACGTACGCTGCCACAAGTAAATATGACTTATGAGCATTCACCAACATAAGCATGTTAAATGCATGCTTATTTCTTCACTGAACCCTGATACTGACAGATTAAGGCAAAGAAAGTAGACAGAGACATCCTCTTAGCGCAAAGAGCAAATGCAGACATTAACATACTGCAGAGGAGTTTGGAAGCCGTATTCATTTTTTTTTTTTTTTTGCTTGGAAAAGCAGCACTGCCTCCAGCGCAGTCTTTTTCTCCTGCCTTTGCCACAAACTTTATGAGTGATGTATATTCAGGAAGAGAGCTTAAATCCCTTGAGCACACTTGGAATGTGGAATGTGTACTGAGCACACAAATTAAGAGCAGTTTCACATCTAGTAACGTCTTAAATGCTGTGTATAGATACAATTATCTTATGAACAGGTGTTGACTATTTGTACCATGAACTGTTCAGGATCACTTATTTGCACATTCTGGGAAGTACTAAAGAAAGTTTCTAGCAGGAGTTGCCTAACCACTCTAACTGGCAGATAACATACTCTAACACGTACCTTTAAATAACGTTCAATGTTACCCATCAAAATGTCAATTTCTTCCTTTGACCACATCCCTTGCTTCCACTTATGGCCTTAAAATAGAAACAACAAAATAATTACTATAGTGAAGGTCAGCTAAATGGAAGAAATCAGAAAGCACAAACGTCTTATTATTGCAATTAAAAAAGGAGTAGTAATTTCGGCTACTTAAATTAACTAGAATTAATTCAAAACAGATGCTGTTTCAGAACTGATGAACAAATCTCCTTAACTGCCAACTTCAAATGTCTAAATAATGTGAGTCAGACCCCTCCTTAAAACCATGCTTTTTAAAAATAGAACACTAGTTTTTCTATGTGCTGTCAAGTCACATTTTCAAGCTTCCTCTTCAGCCACAAAGACCCGAAATTTTTCTCTTCAAACTGATGGCCTAAATTTTCACATACTCAAATGATTCCAGAAGCTGGAACTTAAAAATATGTACGACTCCAAATAAATATTGAGAAACTGGCAACATGATCGGGTTCTCTCATATGTTTTATCATTTCCAAACACTTGAGTAGTGCAACCTACTGCGCATGCTTTTCATGGAGATAAGTGTTCTATCTAGTACTGACAAGCTGGCCCTCTCTTTCTGTGCTGGGAAAAGTTCCTGGTGGTCATAGTCAAGAAACAGACTCTTGAAGGGTCTTCACAAAAAAAAAAAACAAACGATATATTAATAGAGACAAACCTTATGCTTCATCTCTGTCTATACCCTTAGTAACTTCAATGCCAGCTACGCTTTAAAATCAAAAGCAATTCACTTTTATTCAAAAAGAAAACTTCATACCTGGGGGTCTGTCAGTAAAAGATGCAAAAAAAAAAAAAAAAACCTACACCTTTGAATTAATATTTAGGCTCCTCTTCTTTTCTCTCCCTTATGCTCACACCGTGCTTACTAGTAAAAGATCATTCAGAATTAAGAGCATGGTGGTGACCCAGTTTACATGTTGGTGAATGCTGGCTATCTGCCCATGTCTGCTCAGAAAATCAGGGTACTTCCTTCTCAGCCTGCTAATTACAAGAGCAGAGAGGCAGCACATACCAAAGAGACTATTCATTTAAATCGAATTATATAATGAAAAGTGCAAGCCTTATTGCTAATCATCTCCAAATGATGGGACAAAATTCTTCCCTTGTGCCTGATGGCTCCAATCTCTTATTCCAAAGCTACAAGGCATAATGATAACCTGTTATTACAGCTGTGACTTACACTTCTAGCCAAGTCTGAACTAGCTTAGAGAAACTGCTAATCTTTGCATAGAATAACTTTTAATAACCAACTATTTCAGGGAAGGAAGTATATTTTTCCTTTCACATGCTTGCCTATTCAGGGATAGTATTATTATGTGCCCATGGGTCTTGGAAATAAAGGCTTTTTATCAGTTGGAGATGCAGAACTCCTAGTAATTTCAAAAGGAGACACATAGGTGATACCTGCCAGAGCACAGAGACTGCAAGAAATGTATATTTGGTATAGTGTCTCAAATACTTTTCTAGGCATATTTTAATGGAAAGATCTCCCCAGTACTCATCTCTCAATTACAGCCCCTAGATTTAGTACCCTCACTAATTCACATCTCTAATTGCTGCTTGTGGTTTATGGTCACTTAATACACCCATGAGATGACTACAGAAGCAACAGAGTGAGTTTTAACAAGACACACGCATCTAACAGGCCACCGAGACACGTGCACATAGTCATTTCTCTGCCAAGCCACCAGTAAGGGCTCTTTAAGGAATGGCTGAAATGTGTTGCTCTCAACCAACAGTATGAAATGCTTTGTCAGTGGCTACAGAAAAGATTGTAACAACCTTGTTTCCTCTCACCCTAACGCAAGACATCTGTGGTAAAAGGCTTTCTCACCTGCTCTCCCCTAGCTGCCTCAGTGCTGTAACACAGAGTGATGTCTTTGCTGTTCTAGCTCTCTCTCAGTCCCTGGACTGAACTAAGAGTTCTGGAGCTCTACGAATTTAATAAATATGAAGGATGGAGAAAACAGGAGAAATTACTGCTTATAAAAAGCAACCCTGCACTCTTGGAATCAGCAAGTCAAATGGCCACACAAAATTGATCAGCTTCCTTCCTCTGTATGTCCTATATCCAACACAAGACACTGCAAGCCTCATCAAAATTCTTTCACTGTAGCACACTCAGGTTCTGGAGCAGAACTGATGGGGTAAGATAGAATTTGACTGTAGGAGGGAAAACCACTTTTTCATCTTAAACTCTATAAGAAAAAAAGGGACTTCTTTATTATTGCTTTGGACTGATATTTTCAGATTTATTTTCCTACAAAAAAAGACAAGACCAGGATAAGAAAAACAGTTGAGAGACAGGGAAACTGAAGAGACAAGAAGTGTTCATTTGAAATTAAGCTGTTTCCCCATGTTTAAAAAGGCATCCCACCTTTCCCGAAGGGGGGGGAGGGGGAAAAAAGCTATAAAACTCTGTGACTACTACATGATTGCCCAGATACATTTTGAAAGGGAGGCACACTGGTGGGATGGTAGTTTCAGTAGTAGCAGTGATTACTTCAGTAGACTCTGGTCCTGAGCCAACTACACATTCATTTAACATGAATCACAAAAACAGTAGCTGGACTCACTCATATGTCCCACTTAAGAAGAAAGATTCATTGACCTGAGCTTAGATTCATTCTTTCATGGTGTGCTCCCCTCTGACTGGAGCTTCCTGGAATTCAATTATATGAAAAGATGAAGGACGCTTGGTAAGTGGAGGAAATCTATAACATCTGCACCACCTGTGCAGACATATTAAATGTGACAGTGCTATACAACAGCCACTGGAATCACTGTCAGCGTTACAGGTACTATGGCACCCTCATTCACTCTAAGTTTATCTGGAGTTCCAGCTTTCATCCTGCATACAAATTATGACAGCAATCGCAAGGACTTAACACATTAGATCTTTTATATAAGTTTTAGATCCCATCCATATAACTATTTTCACTAAAACAAGACACCAGAAATTACTGCAAACTCGAAAATACTCTCCAAGGGATCTCAAAGAGCTTGCTTTTTTGCAGCATGGGAGAATCTTTAAGTATCCTACCTTTATTTGTTAGGGAATCCTTATCCTCTTTGGTTGTGAACCAGGCTTGACTAACAGCTGACACTTCTTCATTGCCCATTGGGGAAATTTCATCCAGCTGTTCATTCTGAAGAATCTTGAAAAGACAATTAAATCTAATCAGTTCAAGACAGATCTTCAGTTCATTCTCACACTTTGCATTTCATATGAAGATATGATTTGAAGGAAAAGGAAACCATCACCTTATTTGTGTTGAAAAACTGCCTTTTTTTTAAGAAATTGGATTACAAGTACATCCTCCTGTCTTAAAAGACTTAAGTAAGACTCAGCATCTTAATGCATAGATGTTCTGAGAATTAATCAGACATTTGTTCATCCTATTCAAAACACATCACATACTAAGAGTATCACTGGCTTTAGCGGAAAGAGGACTATGTGCAGCACCTCCAACATAGAACTTGAAACAGAAAACCCACAAGAAGAACAGAATGTAAGTACCAGAACTGTTGAAGAAAAAAAAAAAAAAAAAAAAAAAAAAAATGTTTAGACCTGCTAAAACCATGTTTAGACCTGCTATAAACTTCATTTGTACTCAAAGAGCTACAAAGATAACAGATAAACTTCTCCAATTTCTGCAAACGATGAGTCTTGGAGGGCTATACTGTTTCCTGCAGTACTTCTTGGGCAGGAAATTGCACTACAAATCACACTTTCACATACAAAAAAAAACAAAACAAAAAAATTCAACTGCACTTTTTTAGATCAACATTTTACAAAAAATAATTTGTGTTTAAATACATCAGTTTCATACTAAAAGCACTCATATTCATTTAGCAAGCCCCTTCTGTTTATTTCTCTTTTAATTCAAATAAAATATATGTCAAATAGGTCCAGACAGAAGCTTTACTGTACCTGAATCTGAGTAACGGTTCCTTCATTAATTTCATCTTCAGCTACCTCAGTGGTAGCAGTCATGGTCACCTCAAAGCTCTGATCATTTTCTGAAACTTCAGAATGGGTAATTTAGTTGTACAACTTTGCAGTGAAATTTTTTAGAATGATCTTACTTGGTATTTGTTGATTACCAAGAGTTGCTCTTCATAAAATTTTAAGCAAGGTTTAAAAACATTCAATTTTACTTTTGACTCTAACTAAGAGCTGATGTAAATGAATAATTAATAAACAAACAACAGCTACATAAATAAAAAATTCTTAATTGATGCAAACAGTACTGTATTAATGCTTCTTTTCCAGGCCTACTTTCATTATTTTCCAACTATTGAATTTTCCAATCTGTTGGCAGCATTCTCTTCTCTGCCTCCATTTTTTTTAAAACAAAAAACAACAACAACAACAACAAAAAAAACCCTTTCTTTATCTATAAAGAGTTTATGTTAGGTTCCACGAAATAAACAGCTGCTTTAGGTGTGGTAAGTAGATACTATGACTGGCTAGATCTGTTTTCCATTCTGCTTGAGAAATTTTATTAAGCTATAGATACTACTTGAGGAAATTCCCATGTCTCAAACTCACCACTCAGACTACCCTTTGTACTACAGCGGTCTGTACCTTAAAAAGATCATTTGTTTGCAACAGATGTACAGTTTTTCTCAGTATTTTGAGCATGGAAATACTAACTATACTATTTTATTATTAAAAAATTAACTTCACAAGCTCTTTGCAAGAGCACAGGATTTAGTTTGCTGCTCATTCATCTATCTTTCAACGTGTGTATTGGACTTGCCTGCAGATCTCTATCTCTGAGACAGGTTTATTTCACCAGTACTGCAGCAATCCGTCTGCTGTATGCAAAAACATCTAAGGCTCATGAGAAAAAATTAAGGTATCAACAAAATTTTAAAAACATGTAAAACATTGAACGTGGTCAAAAAGGCCCACTTTTCACCTTTATCAACAAAGACATTTGTTTCAAGAGCTTACAACAACTTACTTGGAACTGCAACAACAGAAATACATGGAGTGGAGTCATCAAGACTCTGATCATCCTCTGATAAGCAAAGTCTCTTGTGTGGAGGTTCAGTACTGTCTTCAGAATCTACTTCTTCAGCTTCTAAAAACAAAAATATATACAGTATATACAGGTCATTCTGTTAAAGCAGAGCTCTTAAAACAAATCTAGCAACACTGACCAAAACAAAAGGTAGAAACAGAAGTGATATGCTGGTTCAGAACTTTTATTACTGTCTAGGATCTAAGTAAATTATGGGTAATAACAGTTCATGTGCTTTCCTAAATGTACTGGGAAAAAAAAAATCACTAAAATGATGTAAATGCTATCCACAAACCACTATCCCTTTCAACTTCTCTCTCTGCCATGTTATCAAAAACCTTAAATCTCTACAAACTTGGGTATGTGTTCAGCTCTAATAACTCATTTCCACTGAAACAAACGAGGACAGCTATATCCTTAAAGCTAAGTACACACATAAGTTATTTTTTGATTCACATCCAATTTGATATATTATCCTTCTTTAAACTCAGACAAAATAAACCATCTCAAAAAGTAAACAGAATACAAATATTTTATCTAATTTGGAGAGAAGCTGCAGAGACTAGGGAGCACAATAGCTGGATCAATGAAAAGAGATGAAATATGCTATGAAATACCATTTTGAGGGCAATGAAGTATGAGGTTCCCTTCAGTGTCCTGGGTCAAAGTCACAGAGTTCACGGTTTCTACTGTCACTGTGTCAGACTCTTCTTCAACTGTGCTCATACTCAAATCTGAAAGAGTAACAGACAGATTACTTTTTGTAATATACAGATTACTTTTCTTCAGTCTGGTTGCCATTTTGATTGTCCACAGTGCTCTTTATCTCAAACAAATCACTATAAATTGTCTTACAGAGTGATGAATCTCTAGTACACTGTTCAACATCAGCAATTCCAGAGTTTAAGAAGGTTATTCAGAGTTACGTTTCCCACATACTTACACATCACACAGAGTAGCATCAGATAGTCTCAAAGGTACTTTTCCAGCTAAAAACAGTACCTGAAGTCCCTGTGCAAGAGCATTTTGCCATCTTCAAGGGACAGAAGTCATGCAAGAGTATGGAAAGAATTTTTTTGAATAGTTTGCTTGAAATTACAGGCTGGGAATACAAAAAGGGAGGACTTTGATGTGATCCAATCAATCTTCTAGCCTGCACACTGTTATTTCTTGCAGTATGTTTTGTACTGCTTTGTCCCATTTTCAGCAGTTCTGCAATTAGGCTTCCAGGAGACTCCCTGTAAGAGACTCTCTGTGCCAAGTAGTTCAGGAGGACAGCATTGAGATGAAAAAAGGCTGTCAGATAAACAGGCTGAAAGCATCAAGAGATCATTCTGCACTCTTAACACAGCTCCCTGTCAGTCAGAATGGATTTCCAGTTGTTGGAATTCATCATATTGCTTCTCTTTATGCCCCTTAAGTTTTCTCTCCAGTCTCATTCATTGCACCCTTTTTAAACCACAGGCTTCAGTCATTGTTTTTCCAAATTAAAGGTAACTAGTTCTTTATAAACAACTGCTCTGCTGCATTTCCCCATTCCCTCCCTCTTTATCCCACACTTTTGAGTAATGCAGTCCTTCAAATTAATGTCCTGGCTGCAGGTACATGAAATTACTATTGTAAGAGATAGCAGCATCCCTGATATAGATACAGTCACAAACAGGCTGCACAATTTTACACTGACTGCTGCACCTAAGTAAATACTATAAGAATGTTATTAATGTGCTGCTCTTATCTCTTACTCCTGTTTCTCTACTCTGTGTCAAATCTATAGCTTTGTATTCTTTTTCCAAGCCCCTACCAAGACTCTTGTCAGCGTTTCTAAATTCTTTACGTCTTCTCCTATTATTTGTTTCTTTAGTATTTGTAACATTTCTCATTTGATAATTTTCCCATAATATAACCTTCTACGGCCAGTCAGGCCTGGAATGTTTTTGTAATGTTACGCTCCTTATAGCTCTTCTCTTTAAAACTGCTGATTTTCAAAGTTTTACTCTACTTCTACCTGCAAAATTAACTTGTGAATGCTATCTTTTTAACCATGGAAACAGTATCAACAACAGAAAAAGCTGAGTGCAAGCACTTGCCAATATAAAAAAATACGCAGAAAATAAGTTATGTGCGATAAGCAGTGTATGCTGAAATCAGTGAGCTCGAGCAATACTTCTGATGCTTCTGGGCAAATATTTCTGCAAAAACTGTGAAGAAACCAAAGTATTGCTAGCCTGTAAGAATTTTGATGTAAACTAGCACTGTTACAAATTTTGGGAAACAATCCAAATCCCTCAAATAAAAAGACATGTAAGTTCTGCTGCACCAGAGGATAAGTAAACTGCATGTAAAATATACAGAAGCTTTGCAAAGATCTCACCCCTTTTGAGCACTCGGGATTTGGTGAGTCCATCCTTCACTGAGCTTTGTAAGAAAAAAAATATCACCTAGAAAGTATTACCTATTTCTCCTTTAAGTTCTTTCCAGTCTTTTTCTGTATTTTTCATACACCATCAATATGAAATAATAATTATAATTTTTTTTTTAATGCCAAGGTAGCACCATCAACAATTTTAAAAATTATCAACAACAATTTTTTGAGATATAAGTTAAGGATCACAACTACATTACAGTCTTCAATGTAGCACATAGGGATATCCATACACCCATCCACTCGTACGTGAAAATTAAAACCTATATATTAAATCATCACTATAATGTTAACAATACTGCCTTAGCAGGAAATGATTTTATTTTTAATTACAAAACATGTTTGGTTATGTGGATTCTCAGCAAGAACAGTATCTTCTCAGGAAGATAAAGACTATGACAGTCTTTCAGTAAAATTGTGCGCCACCTCTCCATCTTGATGAAGATTTGGCACTGCTCTGAGAACATATGACTGTTTTCTAGAATGAAGCGATACTACCCTTCCGAACATCTCAAAAATTTGAGATACTGTTAGCATTTTAAATCACAGGCTTCTCAAACTTAACCATCTACCATCAGTAACAGCTCGTTTCCACATGCAAGTGCAAGAGAAAACCACCTCCTTGTGGTTCAACTGCTTATGAGTTCCCGATCCTCTGCCCACTCCATCTTTTACTAGTACACTTTGTTTTAGTAATGTCTACTGCATGGCTATATCACTGATTTTAAGCAACCAGAAGAGGCATCCTTGATGCTAAAGGAAAAGTAACTTCAACTATTATAGCTAAATGAGCAGACTGCAATTTCTTTGACTTAATTCTGACCTGCTCTTCCCCTTCCCCCCCCCCTTTTTTTTGAGTTAATAAATTGGACAGTTCTGGAGGAAAAAAAAACAGAAAATAAATATGAAGAGGAGAATCTTTCCTATTACAAGCCCTTTCTGGATAACTTCCTATGAAGAAACCTGTAGTAAATTCCCAGCAGAGTTACTTGGAATGCCAGGGATTATTTCTCTTCAATTATACGTGAACAGGTATTGATAAAACTTATTTCTCCCAAAATATGCTGAAAGCACATATTTTTGCTCTTACCACCATGAAGGCTTGCAAGACACAAGATTTACTTTTAGAATGCAAGTAATGTCCATCATATTTCAACTAAAGTGTATTTTTATCTATCTAGAAGCAGAGGAAACTATAGTACCACCAAAAGCAGAAGATGCAGAACAGCCTTTTTTCTTTTACTGAAAAAACCCTGACAACTGAAAGACAGATAAAACTGATAGATAACAAAAACTGGACATTTTTTTCATCAGTTGCTCAGGACTTGTTCAGAATGACAGGAATGTTCTTATAGGATGTTCCCAAGTCAAAAACACAGAATAATTGCGCTTATCTGGTTTGTATTCACTCCCTCGCTGGTTCTCCATGTTAAAAGAGATGGATATAGTACAGGAGGGGTCCATATTTCCAGACTTGAACTGCCCATAGGACAGAGAGGAGGAAAAAAAAAAAAAAAGAAAAAAAAATTCTCTTTCTTCTGATCCTCCTGATTAAATCTCTGCAGATGTCTGCTTGAGATCCAAGCTACTCTCTCTCAAGCACCAAGAACTGTGCACATTCTTCCAGGAACAGAGTTTTCCAAAGAAGGAAGCACTCCTCAGTGCGAATCCCGAACCAAGCAGGATTTTGTAACTTCTTGCCAACCTCCTAAGAACAGTTTACCCCAATGCTAAGATGAAGTAACAGATAAAAGCCAACAGTAAGTGCAGACTTTCCAAAAAAGGGCATTTTTCTCCTCGTCAGACATTTAAGATTTAGAATATTCTGAGTTTTCCAAGTTAAGGTAAAAATCACAACCAACTCTTGACAAAAAAACTGCACAAGAGCCAAATTCTTCACTTCAGTGGAAAAATTCCCATCAACTTTAATGAGTGTGGATTCGAGTCGAAAACTCTGACTGCAAAAAAACAAGAAGAGCCAAGTAAAAGCTAAATGCATATTTTGCACAACACTTTTTATTCATTAATAAATGTAAAAAAAACCCTTACTCTTTTAAGACACAGTTACACCTGGATGAGAGCCCTAAGCCATGAAGACATAGGTTAGTGACTGAATGATGAGAACAAAGGAAAATAAAACCTTGCATTACTGCAGTAGTTGTGCTTGAATGTGATCAGTTCCTACGAAGATCATTGTTCTCCACATGAATAATGATGGAACCACCACGTATAGTGGGGATCATATGATGGGGAACGGAGTCACTTGAAGCTGAGGCTGAAGGCAAGTGCTGCAGCAGGAGGCAACCTAACAAAGGCTTCTTGGAGACTAACTGCAGGGCACAGTATGTGCAGGTTGTCCTTGATTTACCATGGGATAACAGGCAAAGTCATGCTAAACAACACCGTGTCACTGCAAAGGTCTCTTAGCATGAGCCATGCAAACCCCTTTTAACGCAAATATCTGCACATTCACTATGCATCTGCTACTGAAAAATTGCTACGCAAACTTAATGACAGCCGATAGCACTTAACTACTGAAAATTATGATAGGAATAGTCTCTCCAGCTCCAAAACATCACCTTTGCATAAATTCATTGAAAATAGGTGCCTGCTTCTGAAAACACAGTTTTCTAGTTGAAACAAAAACCCTAATCTTTTCATTCTGAATGCACACCTCAAAACACTTTTTAGTGCTAAATTCAAGCACGCTTGCTAAAAAACACAAATCTACTACTAACAATGCTAGCTTGGGAGGGAAGGCAATACACTGCTGGTTGCTAACACTGTGGATGTGTACTAAGAAACAGCAAAAACAGCATGTCTGTAGCTTAAAAACTTACATAAATATGTATATTTAATATGCTGTTCTTGCACTATTAGATTTTTAGGTGTATTTACCTATTTAGCCAACCCTACCATTTTTAAAAGTCAACTACAATTCTACTTTTCTACATGCAGCCTAGATACTACAGTATTTTACCCACAAGTATCATTATTATATAATTCCAGTATGCATTTTCCAGGGCAGCTACCCATTAAAACTATATACTACAGCAGTTCTATTTCTTTTGAGAAACGTGAAGCAGATTTAGGGGAAAAAAAAAAAAAAAAAGCCGATTTTACAACAATTTGCAAAAAGTGAAAATTTTTATATAAAATTCCTATAATATTTTAATAATAATTTATATAAAATTCCTTCTAAATCAGAGGATAATGGGCTCAAGTGTTCTGTGGTTTGCAAGAAATTAAATAGTAATTCTGTACACTCCTAAAAATATTGTTTTTGCCCTTGTAGATAGAATTGTCCTAATTAATACTTATTAACATCAAATGTCTTTTCTGTGGACTCAACATTTTAAAATTACTACATGCATCTCGATCAAAGGCCATACAAAAGTGTATTTCACTAAAAAGCAAGAACTTAAGTTTTTTGAGAGGCTATTAGCTACTAAACATTAATAATCTTACTGGAAGCATTCCAATTTCACTGCATTTATTCAAGACTAATACAATGGAAACAAGGTGATTACATGACCCTGTATACCTTGCATTTAAGGAAGCCTCATTCTTTGTTTCTTATATAGTCAACACTTAAGTCATAATCAGGAATTTCTGAACAACTCAGTACCAATTTGCTTATTACTTAGCAAAAGATCTTTTTTGCCACACCATATGGGTTAATTCAAATCTAAAAATCATCACAAAAGAATTGTCTTGAATTGCTGCAAAAATGGATGCTAGACAGGGACCCCATCAAATGGATTTCAAACAAAAGGGTTCAAAGACCAGAATTCAATATATAAAAAGATTTATTGAACTGTATCAGCATGAGTTTACAGGCCCATAACAGTTACACTCTACTCATCAATGGCATTTAGAGCAGAGGGACTAAAAGAGGCACATAAAAGATATGGAAGACATTCAATCGAAGAAACTGTTTCAATTTGTATCAACAAAAATTTGGCAGGTAGCCATGATATTTCAATAAAAACACTAAACATGCTTTAAATGTCACACAAGGGAAAAAAAAAAGGGCTGTTTCAGACAAAAAAAAAAAAAACTAAACCTATAGTTCACACGCACTCCCAGTAAAAGAAAATGTATCTCAGGCACAAGGTTTTAGGCGTGGATAAAATCTTAGTAAAACTGATATGCACAAAGATACACAAAAGAAAACAATATTTAAATGCAGTTGCATTGTAAGCATTCCAATTACCTCTTCATCTATATAACAACAAGCAGAAATTCAGCATGTAATAACATACGAGTAGCTAATTGTTATCCTAATTATAATGGGTATAATACGACTGATAAAGAAACCCACACCTTGGCTGCTGTTTGACAGATGAGCAGAGAACTAACTCTCACAAACGGGAAAGGGCCTACAATAGTAGGATAAGCTAGAGACACACATGAGTATTTTGAAGGTCTTTATGTCTTACAGATCTACTTTTAATGGTGAAGCTGAAATCTGCATTTTAGAGACGGTCTAATTTAGGAGCTTTATTTAATGTTCAACTGCTTGGGCAAAACATCAAATACGATACTTAAACTTTCAGCGAGCAACGAGTTGTTGCCATTGCTATGCTCATCTGTTGGACAAAGATTGAGATAGCAATCAGATGTTTCCACCTCACTATGAAAACTACATCACCTACTTTTCTGAGGTGGTTTCTTAGCCCAAGAAACTTAATGCCAAATGATGCTGGCAACAAAAAGCATTTTCTGGATTACTTTGACAATCAACTTCAGTGTCCAGGTGGGGCTGAATAAAAATCACGGTGAGAAAGTGCATACGAATAGTGCCTGGAAGGCACAGAGATGCTGTGTAAGGCATCACCTCGCACTTTTCAAGTGAAAATTAATTCCTAGGGGTGAAATGAGTTTCACCATGCCCAAGTGCACACGCAGGAGACCTCAGAAGAAAAGAAAAAACAATCGTGCCGCTTCATTTTGGTGAAACATGGGGTAAATCGGGCGCGGGAAAGCCAGGCACGGCTCTCAGGTGAACCTCTGCTCTTGGCAGAGTTGCGCTTTGAGGGATTCACTTAAAAGAAAAACGCCCCGAGCAACCTCAAATCACAACCTTTAACAGAAAAA
>VZSV01000034.1:6132078-6142207 GCA_013398735.1 Nothocercus julius
TTTTTTTTTTTTTTTTTTACTGTTGGACAATCCTCATTTCCTGGACTGTTTCCTCCTCAGTGACCTTCACTTCTTGACAGAACAATAAATTAAACAAAGAAACTTTATGGGATCAGCGTCACATTATCCATGACAGGCAGCCTGGAGAATGTTTCTTGTGCTACAAGACAAGGGCTGATAAAGCCTGGCTGACTGAATTCCCATCGTCAATGAGAAATAAGCTCAGAGGGATTAGTGGTAGTGGCGGCATGAGGTCATTCTACATATCTTGCATCCCTGTGTAGCTGAGATTGTAAAGGTACTCACCCCTCTTTATACAGTTTCTGTTCTGGATGACTATGTGATCATATGCTTCGGCAGGAATACCACTGGAGATGGAAGATGGAGATGAAGGGACCTCTGGAGATCATCTGATACTGCTAAAGCAGTGTCAGCTAGAGAGGGCGCCCCAGGGTCATGTCCAATGATGACATGAATATCTCCAAGGATGGAGTTTTCACTGCCCCTCTGATTAAATCGCTCCAGTGTTCAGACACGCTCACAGTGAGGAGGTGCTTTCTTGTGCTCACGTGGAATTTCTTGTGTTTCATTTTGTACCATTGGCCCTTGTCCTGCTGCTGGGCACTGCTGAGAAAAGTCTACAAGAGATGTTTAGAAGTCACAGGGAATGATTTATGGATACTCTAGTACACTTCACTGGCTCAAAACACTATACTTAGATTTTTTTGTTTCCACATCATTTGGTAGGGGTTCCATACTACCATCTTCTTCTTCCCAGCAATGCTCCCTGTATATGTAAATTTGCCTTCTGGGCCTTCCCTTTAATGAAGGCCTAGTGTGTAAATCATCTGTAGGCCAAGAGTTGCAAAACAGGAGGGGAGAGAAAGCATCAAGAGCCCAGAAATTCATGGTGAGGCAAAAGAAGGCATACAAACCAGCTGTACAGATCGATTTATTTTTATTTTTATTATATTTCTATATGCCTATTTAATGTGATGAAAGAATCAAACACACAGTGTACTATGGACTTAATACAATCCTTTTTTTTTTAAGTATCTTTTTTTTTTTTTTTTTTTAAGTATCTCTTTTTTTTAATCTGTTTGTATAGTTACTTTCTTCCAGAGGGCCTATTTTCCTGGTAGCCACCAGATGTCCCTGCTGCAATGTGCTCTGAACCTACCAGTTGCATCGCAGGCATGAAATTTTTCTCCTTTTGCTGTGATGAAGTGAAGGCTGAATTAGCATTGCTCTCCAGGTGCAGCACCCTCACTTCTTGTCAGGCTTTAAGAGAAAACTGAGACTGTGACACTGAGGGCATGAAGAAAAGATAACATGAGACAGAGCATCATCAACATGTTGATGACTCATCATGGCGCTCAGTAGGTCATGAAGGCAAAACATAAACTCCTACTAATCCAAAGCCTGATTACATAGACTGTGACAGAAAGTATAGAAAACAGCTTGAAACAGCAATTTTTTAATAGAAAAAAATGTTTTATTCTGCAAGATTCAAGAGAAGATAATCAGAAGGTAACAGGCGGAGGAGGCCCTGAATTGTGTCTAGTAAATACAGGGGGTGGGCAGGATGGATGATGGAGGAGCAGTGTGACTGGCCTTAGCAGCTTTCTTTGGCATTGACCTCCAAGGGAGAGCGTGGTATGAGTATGAAGTAGATGACAGAAGAAGAAACTGTGGCTGTCAATCCAGAAGGGCCTAGAGCAAGTTTTGATGAAGCCAGAAGTGAAAATGCTAGATCTTGGATACATTATCAAATATTTGAACTAGGGTACAAACGTCTTGCTTGTTGCCTTTGAGCTGTTGGATTAGGGAGAGAGGGTGATGTGCAGGTTAAGGGTTTGAGTGGAGGGAACAGTTTCGGGGATGAGTGCATCCCATAAAAGAGCTGACACTGGTATCTGAAGTGGAATGAGAGCAGCTATTAGAGGTGCAGGAGGCATTTGTACAACTCTCTCCCATTTTAACTGGCTGGGATCAGCATGCCTAAAACCCACCTAAACTGACTTAAAACCTGAAGTCCCACAATTCCAGAGGACCAGCCAGTGGTTCAGCTTGGCCTAACCATTTTGCGCATTCCTAGCCAGAAAGTTCTTGACACTCTTAACTTTAGTTGGCCAGATATCCTTGTTCTGAGATGAACAGCCCCGCTGAAATCCTCTGTCAGGTAGTAGATGGTGGGGTGATAATGTTTGTATATGCCCTGGAGGGGACATCATTGGCCAGAAGCAAAAAACTGCATCGAAGACCGCTCTGATTTGAGAAGGTTTGATCCCATTCTCACACTCTTGAAGAGAGCCCTTGCCATGGAAGCAGGATGCTCCTGGGAGACATCCCTCCATCCCTTTTGCTGAAGCTGAGCCACTGCCTCCCCCTTTCCTTTGGTTTAGCGAGCCCCCCACATGGTAGTAGGTAATCTTCTTCCTGCAATATACACGTGCTACAGGTACAAGAACTTCAGAGGAGCTAGTATGGCAGGGAAAGCTGTCTTGACTCAGAATTTTAAATTTGATTTATTACCAATTAACATCAGCTTCTGATCACTGATTCAGGTACAGAAGAAGACCATAAACAGTCAAGCAAACACTTAAGCAAACACCTTTCCTCCCCTTTCTGCACGGGCTGGCTGTGGGCTTTAGTTTCTCCTTGGATGGAGAGCATGCATGTCTTCAAGCTGCATGTTTCCTCAGCAGTCTCTCCCTCCATGTCTCCTTATGTGTCCCTCTATGTCTCATGTCTTGTCACATATCTCCTCCTGTAGTGACTGCTGCTCTTTCTTATGTCTGAGCAGAGGTACTGCGTGTCTCTCAGACTGGCTGACATTCTGGGGCACAGTGCTTTTTGGAGCCAGGTGGTATGGCTGTAAGTGACCCAGGGCAGTTCATGGCCTCCTCCCACACAGGTCACCACCCTGAGGTCCCCGAACGGACCCAGACCAGTCCACTTGTGCCTCATACACAGGACACCCGCTCCTGGGGCGAGAGCATTTTCCATTCATTTTTCTGCAGAAGGGATGGTGCCCTAAGTGTTTTGACAGCTAGAGGTTCACGTAATACAAGAAATACGGAATGGATTTTGGTGGACTGGTGTGGAGGCGTGTTTCACGGACAGTGGTACGGGGTGCCTCGTTGGCAGATAACCAACCTCAAGGACGACAGTGCAGGTGTTGTACCAGCAAACAAGGAGCAAAAGTGACTGTACGGCTGCTACGTGAGCAAGAAGCTGGTTGGATAGTCTTGATGCTCTCCCTTAGATTATTGGCTTATTTAGTAACTGTGCTTCGCATGCTTATAGGCAAACAAGGTATTGCATCCAGGGCAGTACGGTATATAAGCTTTATCTGATGCTCAATAATATGTCTTTGGTTCATTATACCGGAGGCCCTGCTCTTAATATGCCCCAAATGGCGCCCGAACGGGGACTTGAATAGGCGGCAGACGCATTTGCCGTGCGGTGGTGTAGCTCGGCTCTAAGACGGCCGAAAGGAAGCCGGCACAGTTACCTTACTGCTGGAAGGAGGTAAGCAGCCGAGGGCACGACGGGGAGTTCCATGACTCAAGAGCAGAAAAATGCAGGAGAAGTGCTGAAACATATATTGCATAAGGAGAGAAGGATTTTAGAAGAAACATACTTGAAATGCCTATTAATTTGGGCTCAAGATAATGTGCCACAATTAAATACCCACACTATTTATGACCCTCAGATGTGGGGCATGATTGGGGTCCACTTGTGGGATAAAGCGACCACAAATGATAAAATAGTGGCCCACCTCCTTGGACCTTGGCGAACCCTTTTGGAGGCATTAAAGGCTTATACAGGGTCTGGCTCTGGAGACTCAGGCAAAACAAAAGGGGAAGCGCCTACTGCGCCACCCGGGCCAGATCCAGGTGCAGATCAAGGTGCCGCGTGCGCTGTGTCTCCTGTGGATCCACCTGACAATCCCCTAGCTCCAGGACCTGTGGACGCTGAACGAGAGCCAGACTTGCTCTCGCCCGATCCATGTGACTGATGGGCTGGGGTCCGCCGAGAAGCTAAGAAGGCTGGAGACGTAGAAGTGCTGTCTGCTTTCCTGGTCACGTATTGGCGCAGCCAGGCTCCACAGTACCAGCCTCTGGAGTATAGCATTATAAAAGAACTCCGAAAGGCAGTGTTGGAGAACGGGCTGACAGCTCCTTTACCATGAACTTGCTGGAGAGCGTAGCGGAATCCCACTGGCTAATGCCACATGACTGGAAGCTAATCACTGAAATGACGCTGACCCCCATGCAATATACGATCCTCTTGATGGAATGGAGCCACGGAGCCACGACTCTGTCACTGGAAAACCTCCAGGAGGACCCTCTGCTGAGAGACGTGGATATGGATGCGCTTATGGGAGAGGGGAGGCTCCAGGCCCAGCCGTCCAGGCGGCAGAAATACCAATAGAAGGATTAGTGCAGATTTGTCGACTGGCACTTAAGGCTTTCCGAAAGGTCCCTGAGGCTGGCGACAAGAGCAGTCGTTTGTGAACGTTGGGCAAAGTGCTAGCAAACCGTTTATGCAGTTCTTGGATCGATTACATGAGGGAATAGACAAGCAGGTGGGCAGTTCCGTGGCCTGGCAGGTTTTGTTCAGGCAGCTCGCAGTGGAAAATGCGAACGCAGACTGCCAAAGGGTGCTCAGGCAGATGCAAACTCCCAATCCCACTGTAGCACACATGTTAAAGGCCTGCCAAAATATCGGCTCCACAGCGCATAGCACAGCCATGCTAGATCAGGCTTCTACCGCAGTGAGGATGGGCCCGGAGCAAGGGGTAAAGAGGGTCACTTTAAGAAAAACTGCCCTCGCAAGCGAAGAGGCTCCTGGCTCCCTGGGATGTGTCCTCGGTGCCAAAAGGCACTATATGAACCCGTGCTGCTCCAAGATCCGCAAAGATGGGAGGCCCCTACAAAATTCGGGAAAGCGCAATCGCAGCGCGCCCGGGAACCGCGCGATGCACAAATGCGTCCCGACCGCCCTGCGGCCATGCAAGGCGGCTCTCAGCCAGCGCCTCAGGTAGCGCCGGGGTGGACTTGGCCACCTGCTGCCATGCTGAACTAAGAGACACACGGCTGCAGGTGCTCCCACGGGAGTACACGCGCCCCTGGGAAAGGGCACGAGTGCCTTGCTGGTGGGAAGATCATCCGCCTCCAGTCAGGGTCTCTGTGCTGCCAGCGGTGACCGATGCTGATTATGAACACTGGTATGGACACCAAACCCTCCATGCCGCATCCCTGGCGGAACAACGACCGCCCAGCTAGTTTACTTTAAGGCAAGCCCGCCGGCAACAGCTGAGCGGCCCCGAGGTGGGGGGCATTTGGGTCTACGGGCGGCCCTCAGATTTTTTGGGCACACCAATCCCGCCCCACGCTAACCTGCGAGGCTCAGCAATCCCGCCTTGGGGAGAGGGCTGCTATTACTGGCCTTGCAGACAGCGGGGCCGATGTTAGGGTGTTTGGTGCGGCAGCCCGGCCGCCCTCCCGGCTGCTGGTTCAGGCTGTGGCTGCGCTGAGCGGCGTGGGAGAAGCAACCGCCCCCAGTGATTACATGGGGGTAGGATGGATTTTCTGGCCTCACAAATCTCCCAAGACAGTAGTACAGCGGCATGAACTATTGGCCCTGCCGATTCAGAGGGGTCATGCCCACCTTATGGCCCTGCAAGGGAATGACCCGAGCTCAATCATGTTACCTGCAATGAAACAGCGGGTGGAGTGGCTGCTGCAATCCAGCCAGTCTTTTCAAATTGCCCTGGTGGGTTTTAAAGGCAACATATCCATCCACCTCCCACGTCACCCGCTGTTCACCACCTTGGGATCGATAGGTTCGATGAGGGACATTCACCTCAGCCAGGTGCCCATTCCTGATGCACTAACGGTGTTCACGGACAGATCTGGGAAAGCAGGGAACTCTGTTATAGTATGGCAAGGGCCAACGGGTACCTGGGAGAACAGTATGGAAAAGGTTTCTGCGTCCCTGCAAATCGTGGAACTTGCAGCAGTGGTTCGCTGCTTTCGGGTATTTTCACAAGCAATTAATATTGTTTCTGACTCAGCTTATGTCGCCAGGCTGATTAGTCGACTAGAAGGAGCCTGGTTGAAGAAAGTAGCTAATCCATCACTTTCCGCTCTCCTCAAGGAACTCCTATGTTTGTTGAATCATCGACATGCTCCTTACTTTATAACGCATATCAGGTCTCATACGACGTTGCCTGGTCCTCTGGTGGAAGGAAATGGGCATGCTGACAGCCTTGCCGGGGTGGCCACCTTTCCTGACATATTGCAACAGGCACGGTTGTCTCATACATTCTTCCATCAGAGTCCCACGCTCTGCGCCAAATGTTCCGTATTACAACTGACCAGGCGCGGCAAATTATTCAGGCCTGCCTAAACTGTCGATCAGTTACCTTACCCTCCCCGGCCACCATGGGGATAAATCCTCGAGGTCTGATATCCCTCCAGATTTGGCAGACGGATGTCACTCATATCCCTGAATTAGGACGCTTAGAATTTGTGCATGTCTCTGTTGATACCTTTGCGGCATGCATGTTCGCATCTGCACATTGCGGGGAGAAAACACGCGACGTCCGTCAACACTTTCTAGCTGCCTTCGTGGTGCTGGGGGTACCTGCCCAGGTTAAAACAGATAACGGGCCTGCAAATACCTCTCACACAGTCGTGGCATTCTTTCAAGAGTGGAATATAAAGCACTGTACTGGGATCCCTTGCTTCCCTGCGGGCCAAGCCATTGTCCAGCGTGCCCATGGCACCTTGAAAACCATGCCACAAAAACAAAAAAGGGGGAGCGAGGAATACTGCCCTCAGGAACAGTTACAAAAGGCCCTCTATGTACTTAACTTTTTAAACTGAGAAATAGACAATATGCCCCCAGTGCTAAGGCACTTTGACATTGCCACTCAGAAAAAGCTAAGCAAAGCCTTGGTGGAAGTCCGAGACCCTGGGTCACGCCAATGGGGAAAGCCTGCACCTCTAATAACATGGGGACGAGGGCATGCTTGTGTCTCTACAGATCAAGGACCACGATGGGTTCCAGCGCGGTGGGTCCAGCCCGTGTCGTCTGTGGCAGCATCCTTGGTGCCCTCATTGTCAGAGGGATAGCGTTACCATGGATCCCCCGGCAGCCAAAAGAGAACATCGGGATAACACTTGCAAATGCGACAGGGCAGGACACACTGTGCCTTGCAGCTAGCTCGCCCATGAATCCTTTTTGTACCTGCCTGGTGGGGGTCCCCCTGGATTGGGAAATGTTGAAGCGTTTGAGCGGTCTTATATTGATAGTGCTCCAGTCAGGTAATCTGGACAATGAGTGGGACTCATGGGCATCTAACCATACTCTAAGTCCTCTGAAACCCCAGGAGATCAATCTGCTGCAATTCTTGCGAATAGATTACTGTGTATATTTCAATTATATTGGTAAAAACCAGTCCCAAGTCCAGAACGTTAATTCCTCACTGCCTGCCTATTAAAACAACACTATCTGATGTAATCATACAAGTAAAAATGCATCGATACCAGCTAACGCCCCAACAGCCTTACTGCCTGGGGTGTTTCTCATGTGTGGCGATAGAGCGTGGTGTGCTATTCTCTTTCACTTGCGTGGAGGGCCTTGTAGTCTGGGGCGCTTGACACTCCTGAAGCCAAACATATCCATGATATTAAATCATACAAGGATGCATCACTACCATAGGGCAAAAAGATCAGTGCTTGCATTTAGGGACCAGTGTAGTGATGAAGTAACGTTCTGGAACTCTAGTGAGATAATAGCAGCATCTGTTTTCACACCAGGGGTTGCCACTGCGGTTGCTCATAATCATGTCGCTAAGCTTGGATGCTGGCTTGCTAAACAAAATAACGCAGCATCGCTTGCTCTTTCTGGCCTGTTAATGGATGTGGACTCAGTCCGACATGCCATTCTGCAAAACAGGGCGGCTATTGACTTTTTGCTTTTAGCTCAAGGACATGGGTGTGAGGATTTCGACGGCCTGTGCTGCGTGAACCTATCTGATCACTCAAAGTCGATCCACGAAAGCATCCAAGAGCTGCAACAGCTAATGAAAAGGCTCAAAGTGACGGACGGGTGGAACCCCTTTGAGGGACTCTTCCCTGATTTGGGCCCTTGGCTAAAAAGACTGTTGGTTGTTGTTGCCATGCTTTTCTTAATCTTTTTCAGGATCATGTTTTGTGTTCCATGTTTGCTAAAGTTAATGCAATCTGTTGTTAACTGCATCTGAAGCAAGTATTGCCAGTGCCAGTGCAAAACAAAAAAGGAGGAGATATGGGAGAAGATGCTGATGCGGCCAGTCTGTTAACCCTGGCACTGTGTAGGCCCTGGTCCAGTGAGCAAGGCCTGATAACCGAGAAACCATGGGAACAGATGTGACAAACTAAACAGCCTTTTGCTAAGCCATGTCAACTCAAGTTGTAAAGTTTCTAATTATTGTACTAACTGTATTTTGTTAGTGTTATGTTTCTTATTATGTGTTCTATAATTGATTGATTGATCATTTAAAAACAGGCATAGCAATGCAACAATTAAACAAAAAAGGGGGAGACTGCTTCAAGGACAGTAGAACGGGGTGCCTCGTTGGCAGATAACCAACCTCAAGGACGGCAGTGCAGGTATTGTACCAGCAAACAAGGAGCAAAAGCGACTGTACGGCTGCTATGTGACCAAGAAGCTGGTTGGATAGTCTTGATGCTCTCCCTTAGACTATTGGCTTATTTAGTAACTGTGCTTTGCATGCTTGTAGGCAAACAAAGTATTGTATCCAGGACAGTACAGTATATAAGCTTTATCTGATGCTCAATAAAATGTCTTTGGTTCATTATACCGGAGGCCCTGCTCTTAATACTCCACAGACCGGATCTCGCTGTGGAGGCCTTCAGTGGCCTCGAGTTCAGGTCTCTGCCCTGTTAGCAGAACGAGCTTCAGTGCTCGCAGGGGCCACGGTCTTTCTGCTCCATCTAGGTAGGTCAGATGTGTCACAATGCTGAGTCTGGGGTACTGGCATCTGTTCAGATGCTGCACTGAATTACTGTTCTGAGATGCAGTTTCGTGGAGAGACGCTGTCACTAGCCATACCTTTCCCTCCTGCTCTTTGTAGTCCATGACTGCAGAGGTTCTCGTTTGGCTGCATGTATTTATCTGTCATGTCTACTTAGTGTGAGACGCTCTGTCTGTCACTTTGGGCCGGTAGAGCTGAACCACTGACTTGACCGATCAAGTGACCACCGTTGTAATTTCTTCCATCCACAATCAAACTGATGGGTGTCAGGGCTGCTGCGCAGTAGCTCAGGATTCACATTCTAAAAATGCGTCCTCATGTCAGTCATAAAAATTTTGCTCCAGGCAAAAGGCAAATCCGCAGAGAAGAGATGGACTGTGTCCTGTGGATTAGCCCCTGACTGGGGCTTTGTATGTGTTTCTTTGCATCCTTTGCAGGAAAGAGCAAGTGACCTCTGCTGAAGAACTGTATCTTGCTGTCACAGGCACAGAGATGTTACTCTCTAGGGCAGTGAATTTATGAGTGGAAGTAGCATTTGGCAGAAGCTGGAGGGAGCAGGCCCCGAGGGGAAGACACCTCTCCTCACCAAGCCACCTGCAAACAGCCTCACATTTATCAGCTTATTTATATTTACATAGATTTATATCTGTATATATGTATATAATTGCATACGGATATAGTAAATATATTCATTCCTTATTTATATTAAATACATTTTTAGGAATACATCATCTCTTATTTATATAACACTCATTTATGTGTTTGCGGTTTCGTGGATGCTGGCTGTGAAAGATTGCTCAGGCTCTGAATCATAGAATCATAGAATCATAGGATGCTTAAGGTTGGAAGGGACCTCTAGAGATCATCTAGTCCAAACCCCCTGCACACGCAGGGTCACCTACAGCAGGTGGCTCAGGACTGCATCCAAGCGGGTCTTGAAGGTCTCCGGAGAAGGAGACTCCACAACCTCCCTGGGCAGCCTGTGCCAGGGCTCTGTCACCCTCACGGTCAAGAAATTTTTCCTTAAGTTCCTGTGGAACTTTTGGTGCTTCAGTTTGTGGCCGTTTCCTCTAG
>VZSV01000034.1:6142997-6155518 GCA_013398735.1 Nothocercus julius
TCCAACTAGACTCCGCACCACTGATAACCACCCTCTGGTCCCTGCCATCCAGCCAATTCCTAATCCACCTCACTGTCCACTCATCTATCCCACACTTGCGGAGCTTGCCCAGAAGGATGCTGTGAGGGACGGTGTCAAAAGCCTTGCTGAAGTCAAGGTAGATGACATCCACTGCTCTCCCCTCATCCATCCAGCCAGTCATTCCATCATAGAAGGCGATCAGGTTACTCAAGCAGTCATTTATGTGTTTGCGGTTTCGTGGATGCTGGCTGTGAAGGACTGCTCAGGCTCTGAAGAGATGCCATAAAGAAGCGTGATGCTAGACAAAGAGTGAATAGTGCAAACTTTGCGGCTTCTCCACTGCAGCATGAATGTCTAGTATGAAAAACAATTACATTGGCTGCCTGGGCTAGGATGAATCCTGGAGAGATCTGTCAGTTATTTGGAGACTTCAGACCTTGTTTTGGACTGGGAACAATTTCATGTGTTTTCTCACTTGCACCTGAATGAGGTTGGAATAGTCTGACCTATCTTCAAAGCCTCTGGTGATATATTTTGAATACGTGTTGTGTCATTTGCCCTCTGTCAGAGCCCTAGAAAACAGAGAATGTCAATATATTCAGAAGCCTCAATGCATAGTCTGTAAAGCTGACTTTCTTCTCTTTCTTCCTGAAGTCCCTACCAAGGCATGTAATTTGTAATCACAGGCAAATGGGGCTGCATGGCTGCTCGGGGACTGATTGAGCAAACCTGCACCTCAGTTGCCTGCTGGAGGTGACCGTCACTCCTCATAGACTGGGGCTAAAGCAGTAGTGATCCCAGTTAACCTGGGAACCCGGAGCTGAGGGAGGTTTGTGTAGGTGTTCATACATCCAAATGAGGAGAAGAAAAAGGAGCAGAGCCCTGGAGACTGTGAGCAGAGGTTAAGCTGCCATCAAGAGTCCACATGGTGGCATCAGGATGATGCATCCTTGGTGCAGTGAGCACAACAAAAAGGGAACAGTGCAAGTTACAGTTTCCGTAATGGATTCAGTGGCTGGACAGGATACCCATGAGAATAGGAATAGGAAGCAGCTTCAGTAGGGTGGGAGTGTGGAAAGTGGGGGAATTGAGGGGTGCAGGCTTCACAGAATCATTCATGGAAGAGCAGGGAGAGAAAAGGACAGAATAGATGGGAGGAGCAGGTGGATCCCAGCTGGGAAGGAACATGCTGTGTGCCACCAAAATCAAAGGTGCCCATGGCAAGGTAGGACTCAGCATGAAGAGAGTGTGGCAAAATCTAGTTGTTGCTGTAAGAGGGACAGATAAAAGGGGACAGGCACTTTCTGGATGCTATTTCACATGGACTGTATGTGCAAGGACTATGGATGGGGCAGAGAAAGCCAGGCATAGCTGTGTAGGGGAGGGAGGCAGGACATGGAGACCATAGCTGTCTCCTTGGGCTATGTAACCCAAGACACTTCCTCTGATGGATCTGCGTGCCAATGATCTGAAACCTGCTGGGGAACCACGGAGAGGATGATGACATATTTTGCACTGGAAATCCTGATTTAACAGAACTTTTAATAATATACTTTCAGAGTAACAAACTTGAGCATGTTGATATTGGCAAAATGCATCAGTGCATGTCAAGCATCAGTTCTAGCAAACTCTCAAACATATCTTCCAAACCTGCCTGGCTGCCACCCTGTGCCCCATGCTCTAGGTGTCCCTGCTGGAGCAGGGGGTTGGACTAGATGATCTCTAGAGGTCCCTTCCAACCTCAACCATTCTGTGATTCTGTGTGAAAGAGGCATCTTGTTTTGGAGCTACAAGTTGGTATAAGTTTCATATGGTCCATGTAAGTTTGATTGCAGGGTCAACATTTTGGCAGTTTGCCAAATTCTGCTTATGATGGAAGCAGTGACAGAGTTCTCATCAACTTGAGAGAAGATGTTTTCTCCATGTAAATATACCATTCATCATGCAATTCTACTCTCTGCTGCCAGATGGTGCTACTACATATCTAGGTGCTGGGAGCCAGCTTTTCTGTATTGTAGAGGGAGGTAGCAGGTATGTGAGCAGGTAGCATCTAGTTTGTATTTTATTTTATTTTATTTTATTTTATTTTATTTTATTTTATTTTATTTTATTTTATTTTATTTTATTTTATTTTATTTTATTTTATTTNTTATTTTATTTTATTTTATTTTATTTTATTTTATTTTATTTTATTTTATTTTATTTTATTTTATAGTTTCTTCCTAAATCTCTTTTACTCACTACCAAGTGAAATTCTTTGCATATTTGTTGTTTTGCCTTCAGCTTCAACTGAACAGGTGGGCCAGTTTTACTTTTGTCTCTTTGGATTAACACAGAGCTGGCAGGCAGAACTCAACCCCAAACCCCAGTCTTTCCGTTGGAAGGAAAGATATTTATGACATTACCCCCGCCAATGCAGGATTTTCTTGTGGTTGCAAAAACAATATTTTGGGTCTATGCTGATCTTGCAGTCTCCCCTTAACAGTGGTTTGGATCTTCTCATAGTAAATGTACCACAGACAGCTTAGATAACCTCTCAGGGCCATTTTCTGTGTTTCTATTTATCTTGCTTGATGCTGTGGCTCAGAGCTGATTGCTTTTGTTGCAAGACACAGTGAGTTGAGAAGTTTCTCTCAGTGACTTTTTCTCAGAGGGATGTTCTGAAAAAAATAAACTATTAGAGGTAATTAATGATGTTATCAGTCCGCTTAATCTCCTCTCGATTTAGATCTCTAAAAAGATGCTGAAAGATCAGACAGTGGTAGACCTCCTCTGCTTTCCAGAACTGCTCTCCAGGAGATGCTTGAACTCTCTGCATGTCTCCTTGCTTTGCTTGAAGGATCCCTGGGTGCCCCGCACTCATATTCTTGGAGACTGGATGAAAATGCTAGAGTGGAGGAGCACCATGTCTAGTCCTATACTATTATTCTTCAATCTCAGCACTTCGTACATGACAGTGTCATGGGTCCGATCCTGTATAGTTCAGAATTGCCTGGATTATGAGGTCAAGTGCACCTTCATCAGGTTTGTAGATGACACAAAACTGGCAGCAGTGGCTGATACACAGATGGCTTTTCTACCATTCAGAGGGACCTCAACAGAATGGAGAAATGGGAAGAGAGGACCCTCATGATGTTTGACAAAGGGAAATGTCCTGTATCTGTGAAGAAATATCCCCAGGTACCAGTATGGCGGGGGCCCAACCAGCTGGAGAGCAGCTTTGCAGAGAAGGACCTGGAGGACCAGGTGAACAAACTGAACACGAATCAATGGTAAGCCCTGGTGGCAAAGAAGGCCAGGGTTGTCTGGATTGCATTAGACAGCATTGCCAGCAGGTTGAGAGACATGATTCTTCCTCTCTACACACTCAACACTTCTGAGGCCACACAGGGCTCCCCAATACAAGAAAGACATGGACTTACTGGAACAAGTCCAGCAAAGGTGAAAATGATTAAGAGATTGGAGCATTTCTCATATGAAAAAGGCTGAGAGAGCTTGAACTATTCATCCCAGAGAAGAGAAGGCTCTAAAGATTCTTATCAATGTTTGCAAATATCTGATGGGAGGGTGTGAAGAGAATGAAGCTGGACTCTTGTCAGTGGTGCTCAGTGACAGAACAAGGGGCAATGGGCACAAACTGAAACACAGGAAATTCCACTTGAACCCAAGAAAATATTTCCTCACTGTGAGGGTATCTGATCACTGATAACACCTCAGGTTGCTCAGGGAGATTGTGACTCCATCTTTGGAGACATTCAAAACCCCGTTGGACATGGTCCTGGGCAACCTGCTGTAGGGAACCCACTTGAGCAGGAGAGTTGGACAAGATGATCTCCAGAGGCTCCTTCCAACCCCACCTATTCAGTGATTCTGTGAATTCTTCAAACACATTTCTCAGTAGATTGCAAAATGAAATCGTGAAGAATTGAAGCATCTCAGCACAAGACTGCTCCAGTGCCAGTGCCCAGCTTGAATATTGTTTGGAAGTTCCAGTGAATCTCTTCTTAGTGTTTGGAGTAAGGCTGAGATCTGCTATATGCTCCATATGTATGCCCATATGCTCATATGCCAGTGCATTGTTGTCAGAGACATTCTATATGGAGGCAAGGAATTAATCTCCTGAAAAAAATATTGTGGGGCATGACCTGAAACATGGGCCATAATCAGTCTATTTTTTTCCTATCAGAAAGATGAAAAAGTGGTGAGAATAATCTTCAGAAGCAATCAAAGCACTGAATCAAATTAGCTAATTTACAGGGCAGTGTTGAAGATAACAGTATCCATTTACAAAAATGACACAGTGATATATTTCTGGAACTTACACAGGTCTGCATTTTCATAGGATTTAGCAGAAATCCTCCTGCAATCTTAAACTGATTTCCTAGACTAAAGAAAAAGTGGTTAAATGAGCTGATAATACTACCTGGCAGCTGTCAAATGACTTTTTGGTATCTAGAGAGAAAATGAATGCACATATGTTCTGAGCTCCTGCTACTCTAACTCCTGCTACTTAACTCAGAGGATGAAAGAAATAGAAGGGGTTTAAGTTGGAAATGAGATCATGCATTATGCCCTTTGGACAGCATGTAATCTGGCTAATGGCATCAAGTAGCTATATAAATAACTTCATTAAAATGAACTTGTTTCAAATGAGCTAAATAAATCAGACTCATTTGTCAAAGAGCTGGGGTGAAATAATCAAGTTAATTTAAAGCGATTCACTTGAGGGGGACAATTCCTGACTTTGTTCCATCAGTAGATTCAGTCACCAGTGGGAGCCCTGAACATGGCAGGAAAGTAGAGACTAGACTTCCACATCTGTGTCTTTCAGGAGACCCTTGCTTGTCTCTGTATCACTGTCTGCAGAATCCCACAGCTGCATTTGTGTGTTCCCGAGCATTTAAAGGATTATTCAAGGTCCACCAGATCTAGACCTTTGCTGTGTCTGTGAGTAGCTCTGTCTCGCCCGGCACTCTGCCCTCTGCCTTTGAATTAAAGCTGAAATGAATTATCGGGAAAACTGATTGCTGCTTGGTACTTATCCCTGCTTTGGTGCAAGGGCTACATGGTGTAACCTGTCTTTTCCCCACATTTATCTAAGGATTTGTGCCTATTTTTTTTTTCTTTCTTTCTTTTTTTTCTTTCTCCTTCAGAGATTTGTATGAAAGCCAGAAGGCTGAAATGAGCTCAGGTTAAAGCTGAACTTGCTCCTCCATGGTCCCCCAAACCTTTAGTTTTCTGGGGACAAATAAACAGCCAGTGTAAACGCACTGCCCTTGGGTGCATTTGAGCTTTGCAAATTTATACCAGCTAAGGATGTGACTCCCATCCAGAGGCAGGATGACTGGATCTCTGCATGCTCCTGTCTGTTTTACTGCAAAGGTCAGCTCCAAGTTGCTTGGCCTGCGCTCTGATGGAGCAAGAACCACCCAGGGCCACCACCATGCAATGTCTCTTGCCTTGCCCTTGTCATATGGCCAGTTTTCCTCTATGATGCAATTTGGATACATTTCTCCTACCTGGTGGAGGGAAAGGATGGGAAGGACATGGATCTTACAAAGTGAGTTCATAATCAGCATTTATAAACAGCTGCATTTCAAACAAAAGAGTGAGAAATTGATTCCTCACTTTTATATCTGCCGAGATAAGAGTTCAGGGTATGGCATGTCGAGCACTTATGTAACAAATCTGCCCTGAACTGTCTGTAGCTGACGGCTATGGATTTATTAAATGAGAAACTGGACCATGAATTCAGCACTCAGCTATAAAAAACCTTTTGGCTCATTAATACATCTCAGCCCTGCTCTTTGGTTTTGCTCCAGGAATGATCCCACAGCTCAGGTAAAGGGCTGTACAAATGACTTCAGGCTGACAGAGAAATTCCTCATTCCTGGGACTCTTGTTTTATCCAGTGTAGTTTGCTGTTTGCAAGCTCTGGGCTACTCTGTGTTTTTGAGATGAAAATAACCTTAGTAATCTGTTCACCAAAGGCATGGTGGATACCATGCCACATTCCCTACCTTTATTTTGATCAGCTAGAGTGCAATACTTACTGTCCAAGGATTGCCCACTTAGGGAAGGCTTTTCCTCTCTGATCGACATTAACAAACATGAGAGCTCATGTTGATCTGATGTAGCTGCAGCGTTAACCCTAAGTGCGCGAGCAGAGGTTGTACCTTGACAGTAAATGTGATGTGATGCAGAATGATGTGCTAATCTGTTAATAAATGTTGACATGCTGTCTGTGTTGGAAATCGAGTCACGTCCAAGCAGGAAACTTTGCTTCAAGTGTGAAAATGATTTGTATTGCTATGAATTTCCTCATTATGATCATTTGGATAGTGGCAGTTTTTCTCTATAGGACCAAAACTCTTATTCTCTCATTTTTATGAGCAGAAAGGAATGATCCTCTTAGGGATTTGAATGCATGTGGAAGGTGCTTTTTATGTGCTTATTTTTTTTCCTGCCAGGTTGGTCAAATCTTCCTGATTCATACTGCTGTAAATATGGGATAATCCCAACTGTCTGGCTCTTGTCAGAATCTGTCCAATGCTTTTTAACAGTTTTTCAGTCCAAACTGAGTTAACTACCGAATAGGATCGCCCTCCCTATTGAAGTGAACAGAATTTGCATTTCAGCTATAAGACTCATTTCTTCAACTCTTTTGTAAGATTTCTAACAATTTTGAACTAATCAGAATTAAAATACAGCATATTACACTAGCAAGCATATGGTTGTTTTCCTGTATTGTAGCAGTGACTGCTATACTGCAGTCGGCATCCTGCTTCCTGTTCTAATTTCTCTTTTCATCTTCATGTGTTTTTGAAGTGAATTCATCCTCAAATTAAATTCTGTACTCTAAGGAAAAATGCTGTGGATTACAGAGAAGTGGATGGAGCATTTTAGGAATTGTGCTGTGAGGAGCTGCCTTTCTATCTGTGTTGAGGGGACCATTTATTGTCCCCTAACATGTGCTACTCCTATGGTGGGTCAAGTTCTTCTGTAACGTAAAGAGAAGATCCCACAGCACAGAGCTTGAGCAACAGTGTGTGATGGCCAATGTGGCACATTTCAGGGCATCATCTAGAGGGAGCAAGAAGCAGGAGAAAGAGGCGATGCTGAGCCATGATGCCAGAGGTCGTTCAGAGATGCTCAGGTGATATGGAAGGGTTTAGCAAGGTGGAGAATATGCCTCAGCGTTTCCATCTTTTTCTCTCACTTAATCCAAAATATTTATGAAACCCATAACCACAGCCTTCTGAAATACATGTAACAAGGTAAAGCTACCTTCAGAAAATGAAGTCATTATATCACAAAAATCAGTATTAGCTGTCAATCTAAGGCACAGTGAGAAGACATCTGGCCTATCTTTCACAGGGGAACTGAGATATCTGTGTAGGAAATTCTTTTTCATCTCTGCAGCTGATGACACATGTCACCAGGGATTAGGAAAGTCGGTGTTCAGGAAAAGAGGCATTTCTGCTTACAGGGTTGACAAGACGAAGAAATGATGAACAGCATTATTTTTTTTTTTCAGATGAGCACTAAGCCAATTAAAATGATCCATTGCCAGTCCACTAGTTTGGAAAAGAAGTGGAAAGTAGTCAATGTTAAGACTGTGGTCTGGACGTCCCGATCCTTCATTTTCTTCATTTTGAGACTACATAACTATTCATATAAGCCAAAAGAAGTAAGTGGATTCAAAATCTGCAGGATATTCACCTTCTTCAGCACAGTGCTGAGGAATTAAAAATATCAGCTTGAAGGATTCCTAGCTTCTAAATATTTGCACATATTCTTAACTTTAATCATGACTAGTTTTATGAATTCACATCAAGACCAAACACATGGGAGTGATGCTATGCAAATATTTTAAACTGATATTTGGATATTTAGGGCCTGGTTCAGAACTGCAGAAATACACGGAGTCACAGAATTTAGAGAGGCTGAATTGCAGGTACTTAGACAAGTAGTGTAAATTCCTTTTAGACTTTTCTTTGCCAATCCCTGATGAAGGGTATTGTTCAGGATGTCTCAGGCAGCCCTGACAAACAGCCTTGGCATTAGAAAGCCTAGAAGCTTCTTTTGGGGAAAAAAAAAAAAAAAGAGTTTTGGTCACATATATGAGAAAAGTAGAAAAATACCCAAACAAAATGCATGATTGAAAGACTGCCAGTTCTACCCACAGTCTTTTTAGGTATCACACAGCATCTCAGCCTTTTTTTTTTTTTGAAAAGACATGTTTCAATAATTCCCACTTCCCTGCAGTGTTAGAATTAGATGTTAAAAGCAGTTGTGAAGGAGTCAATGGAAAATAAATGGAGGCAAATCCAAGAGAAGGCTGTTTCAATTGCCAGTAATTATTGAAACTGCATTAATAAAAGAACAAATAAATGTCGTTGCTGTATATGTAGAGATGTGCTGAAATCAGTGTTTTTTTGTTTTCTTTCTTTCTGGTGATGTTTTCGGTCCTGTTTCTGCTTTTCCCCATCTTTCCCTTTCTCATGGTGATACTGCCATATATGCTCTTCTAATGGACATCACTGGGGCTTCAGCCTACTGCGTGCTGCTCTTGGGGGCTGCCTTAGCTCTGGGGTGCTGCTAATTTTCTGCAGGACAGTAGGACCTTAAGAAGTGGGTTCCAAAGGCAGATTTCAAATGCTGCTGCTAAAGTTCAGAGCCAAGCGGCTCGGAATATTTCCTGAATTTGAAGCTGCTCAGATCTGAAGCTAAGGCTGGGACACAGCAATGGCCACATGTGGTGATTACATCTCCATCTAAGCTTCTCCCAGATTTCGTGGCATCTAAATAAAGAGATCTGGATGCAGACTTTGTCTGAATTCAGCAGGGTCCATCAATTGCCTGGAGCAGTGTGACATTGTGAGAAAGTGCCTGCTTTAGTCGCCTCTATGGGGCCTGCTCAGTATTTTTTCTGCATGGTGATTTTATAACCTAGAAGCGTGTAATAGCCCCATTACATGCACATATTTTTAAGAAAGGTGTGAATACAGCCCTGAAGAAGTTACAAAAGCATGATGTGTTTTCCCAGAAATCCTTTCTGTAGAACTTTATGACATTGCTTGTGATCAAAAAAAAAAAACAAAAACAAAGAGCATTAACTTACTGTTAGGTTACCAAAAATGAGTTTTGTGCTTTACTCTGAGAAAAAGGTGTGTCAAGCTCTGCCATGTTTCTACCCAGGAGAAAAAATCTTGCAAAATTTCAGAAGGGCAGCAAGTCAGAGCAGCATATATGATGGGCAGACGGGTTTATTTGTAAATATCTCTTGTTTTCATGTGTTCCATGAAAATATTCACTACCTTTTGAGTTAAACAACTCTGTGCAAATTCATTATGTCCTGTGGCTGTGTATTAGAAATCCTTGACTGCTGTAAGTATAGGGAAAGGAGTAGGGTATAGTGGTAGGATCATATGAAAAGCAAGGCGCTAGCAATTCTCTCTGAGATTTTCAGCATTGCTGCTTGACCTTGTGTGAATTACTTATGCTTCATCTTTGCCAAAAATGGGAGCTGTTCAATTTGCAGATCCCTTTCTTTTTTTTGTCTAGGAATTAGGCTTTTTTATTTCAATCTGCTTGTTAATAAAACTGTAATTAGTGATAATATTTGGATTTGATCACAACAAAAAAGTTGTTATATATTTTAAAACAAATGTTTTCATTTTCATTTTCACCAGTAAACTCCTAAAATGCTTTTTTTTTTTTTTTTGGTTTATTATTAAAACTCAGATTTGTTCCATGAGAAATGAAAGTTTGGATTGTCTTCTTGAAATATATTCGCCTCTAGGGCATCATCTGTGCCACAGTTCTGCTCACTGTGTAGCACGTCTCTGTTTGATCTCCTACACAGTTCTTTTCACAGTTTCATAACGTGATTATGTTCTTTTTTTTTTTTTTAATTTTAATGTGTCTTTCCATATCTCTCCCTCCTTCCCTTTCTCTGTCTCTCTCTCATCATAAGCCTGGCATTTTCCTTTTTTAAGAGAAGAATGTTCCGAGAATGCTGTGAAGTTTGAAGAAACTGAGGGTCTGGATGGGAACGGTCGTCTACGTGGCTCAGCATCCTGCTCCCAGAGCATCTCCGAAATCTCACCAGAGCAGATGTGGAGGAAAGCAATTCCAGCAGCGACGTCACGCAAACTGGCCTTGCCCATTATTGACCTGTGGAAAATATCCCTGAATCAGGAATACAATCTGATATCTGGATAGCTGTTGAATCTTTCTCTAAAAGCAGCCGTTGGATCTAAAGACCTTTTCAGCCAGTGAAAGTTATTATGCAGGATCAGCAGTGGTTTGAGGACACCAGCTGCTGTTCCCGTGCCGATTTGTTTGCACGGGCTCCGCTCCTGCACCCCATGGTCTGAGGGACTGCTGCTTTATCCACAAAATCGCATGGTTTTGTGCGGACAAAACTCTCGTCTTATTTGCAGGCAGACTTTCATCATTGTGCTGGGAGCAATTCTTGCTGCAGATTTCTTATTTTCTCCCTCGTGCCTCTTGCTGGTGGACGTGCAAGTGCTGTGCCAAGTGTCACCTTCTGTTCAATAAGCTCTCTGCTATGAGGGCTTCTGAGCTAGCTTTTGAGACATTCTTATTGTAGCAGTATCATTTTGCATCCATAACTACTTTCAGAAGTGCCAGAGAATCATAAATTTTAGCTAGAAACACAAAGGGTTGCTTCTAACTCATTTCTTGCCTAACATAAACCTCAGAGTCCTGCTTAGAAATTTCTGCATGAGCTCTGAAATCCTGTTTCAGCTGTACATATCTTTCAGAATAATATCTGGCCTTGATTTAAAGATTTCTGATAAAACATGATCCACAAAAATGTCCATGTGTTGTTCTATGACTCACCTTTCCTGTTACCTTTCTATTCCTTATCTTATTTTTAGTGTGGCATTATCCAGCATCAGCTTGCAGCTGGAGCTGATTCTCATTATTATTATTATTATTTTTTTAATGGAAAGAGCCACCTAGAATCAGAACTACATTACTTATACAGGCTGTGAGCATAGCACCTCTTAACCTTCTCTGAATAAGTGGAAGAAAAAAAGGGCATCTTTTTCCCCTTGCTATGAGACACACTTTCTAGATCAATTCAGATTAATTGTCTAATTTTCTCATTTGCAGATATGATTGGGGTCGTATGTGCCAGCATTTCGGTTTCAGTTTTTCACAACCTTAGAAAACATCTGCTTAGGGCTGAGCTGACAATTGCACCCTTTAAATATTCTGTAGAAATGTAGGAAACATTACAAATACAACCATTAAAGCTACAAAGAATGGAAAATCAGAGATACCCAGGAGCACCGCTCCCAAGCGTTGGATGAAATAGTTATCTTGATTAAGGAAGTAATCTCCATGCTAAATCAGAATTAACTGGAAGAGCTGTGATTTCAGGAGAGAGAGAAATCCACTCCTGTTTTATTAGAGTTTTGTTAATTTTATATGGTGAAATCAGCCTAATCAGTAACATCCTAGATAGAATGTAATTGCACATTTCCATTTTCTTCAACAGATCTGAAGAAACCTGAAGCATCTGTGTTTGCTCCAGGCAGTCCATGGTCTGACACCTAGCCATGAAATAGATGGACTGCCTGCCTCAGAAGTTCGGAACAGGTTAAGTCAGTACATTTCTAAATGGAACAAATAGTTAACAGGGAAATAGCACAATGTGCTAAAAACATAAGTTCTTTTTTTTGAAGTCAACATTACTCAGGCAAGAATAATTCTAATGGCAATAAAACACCCACTTACTAAGAAATCTTTTTTTTTTATGGATCTACAGCGAAGATGGCGATGAACTCATGGTACCCACCTTCACGTCATTGTTTCATCTTCTTCAATTTTTAGGCTTTCAGGCATTAAAAAACGGTTTCCTAGCCAACAAAAACTCTGAAAGCAGCTGAGAGTTAATCACACGACGCCTACTCCTCCCCTCATCGATACGGACTTTGGTAAATGCTGTTCTGCTGCAGATCATAGTACTCCACTGCTAGTCCTACAGTGACAGCTGATTTCTCTTCCTAGAGGGGTGATCACATGGTTATGCCGTCTTTGGCTTTTGGGATTGTTAGCTACAGAAACCAGCTCCCTGAGAGCACTAAGAGGCACCGTAACAGCGAAGGGTTTGGGGAAGGTATGATGTGACAAGCGGTCCTGCCGGACAAGGGGTCCCCATCGGCTGTTCCATGTCTGCAGGTGGGTAGAGACTTGTGAAGAAAGGGAGATGGTCCAAAACAACGGCCAACGGCAACGTGCACCTGGGCAAAGCGACTCAGTTGTCTCGCTATTGCTGGAAGACAAAATAGACCAATGCTCTGGCCAGTCCTGAGGCGGGTACTCACTTACAGACCTGTTCTTTGGATGTCACTTTCAGTATTACCAGTTTAGAAGGAAGGGAGGAAGGGAGGAAGGGAGGAAGGGAGGAAGGGAGGAAGGGAGGAAGGGAGGAAGGGAGGAAGGGAGGAAGGAAGGAAGGA
>VZSV01000034.1:6155603-6172444 GCA_013398735.1 Nothocercus julius
GGGAGGGAAGGTTTAAAAGGAAAAAGAAAAAAGCAGATGGTGTTTGTAGGTGGCCATCCAGATCCTGTAAGATCCCTGACATACCTGAAGGAGTGATACTGGATAATTGGAAGAAAACTCAGTCACTACTTGTGTTTTTTGCTTTTTTTTAAATTGACTTTAGGACTTTTTATGAGATTGAAATATTAATAAAAGCTCTGAATAAAGACTTCAGAAAATCACTGAGAACCTGAGCTGTCATGGGTATATCTGTGACACTTCAGCTCTCTAAAAGTAGGCCTGAGATTTAAAAAACAGCCCTGACTAAAAGCAAAAAGGTTTCCTCCACAATTACATTACTTAAATTTTAAACTGTGAATATTCCAATGTAATCAATATTCTTACACTTAAATAAGACTGCACAGGAACAACACAGGAATGGGTGAGTTTTTTCACAGAATCACAGAATGGTTGAGGTTGGAAGGGACCTCTAGAGATCATCTAGTCCAACCCCCTGCTCCAGCAGGGACACCCAGAGCACAGGGCACAGGGTGGCAGCCAGGCGGGTTTGGAAGATCCCCAGGGAAGGAGACTGCACAGCCTCTCTGGGCAGCCTGTGCCAGGGCTCTGTCACCCTCACAGCAAAGAAATTCTTCCTCATATGGAGATGGAACTTCCTGTGTTTCAATTTGTACCCATTACCCCTTGTTCTGTCACTGGTCACCACCAAGAAGAGTTTAGCTTCAGCCTCCTTACATTCTTTCCTCAGGTATTTGTACATGTTAATAAGATCCGCTCTTAGTCTTCCCTTCTCCAGGCTAAACAGGCCCAGCTAGCTTAGTCTTTCCTTGTAACATAGATGCTGCCCTCCCTTAATTATCTTCTTGCTCTACGCTGGACCCTCTCTAGAAGTTCCACATGCCTGTTGCACTGAGGAACCCAGAACTGCACACAGTATTCCAGGTGTGGTTCTTCAGGACTGTTGCAATAGAGGATCATTTTTGTGGCTGTGCAACTCCACTAACATTAATAGCATTTCACTAGACCCGGCCTTGGGGAATCCTTAGGGCATCCATGGAGCCAGCACTCCACTACACACCACACGGGCAAAGGCTTGGCTCACCCAGTTCACATCATCAGTACAGCACTGTTGGAGACTAGAGATGGGCAGAAGAGCTTTTTTTGAACAGATGCTCCCTCTTCACAAATTAACGTTCCTGTCAAAGAGAAATTTCATGCCTGGAGTGCAGCTATTTCAAGCCTGGTGTTCAGCTCTCTGCTTTATTCCCAGAGGAGGGAATGGCTCAGGCTTTATTTTGCCAGACAGGGAGATGCTTGCACAGTCAGCAGGGCCACGATGACACACAGAAAACGATTCAGCACTGCCTGCTTCCAGACTCCGCTGGCACTGATTTCTGTGGACGTCAAAAGACAAAAAAAAAAAAAAAAAAGATAAAAAGAAATGAGGAACTGAAGAGGGAGTTCTCTAACCTTTTATCTCCCATCAAAGCTTTCACCTGTGTCTTTATTAGCAATGTGCTCTACATTCTTTGAGATTTACTGCTTCAAGGTACTCTCCTGAATTCCTGCAGATATTTCTAATAATGTTGTAAAGATATGTTCTATTTTAAAATTATTTTGTACAAAGGAGTCAGTTATTTCAGTGTTAACTTGGCCAGAAACTTAGCATCCTACCAATTATAATTGCAAACCAGCACCATGAATATTCATTTGTGAAATAGGTGATTTGAATGGTTTATTAGACTGTAGGCAGATTCTGAACCAAACCTTCAGTTGGCAGAAATGGAAATATTTGTCTTCATGAGGCTGCAATCACTGACAGAAGGAAAGAACCTGAGCGTTTTCCATTTGCTCCCTGAGACCTTTCTAAGAAGGTGTTCAATGTACTGGAAAACCCCAAATTACATCCAGTCTTGTCTTTAGAATTGTACAAGCTTTTTAAATCCAGCAGCCACAGTTCACTGGTAAGTGCACTTCATATAATCATTTTTGCTGTACAAACCAGCTGCAAAGTGGGCTTCAAAGTGGAACGAGCTAAGTGTGCAGATTAAATGGGAGAGACTTGTGAAAGTATTAGAGCAAATCTAGTCAGGTCTGATGTGAAGTATTTTGGTATGTGAGGATCATCAAATGCCAGAGCAGCTGGATGGTTCAGAGAGTTTATTCTGGTCTTTGCTGCTAGATTATAATGAGCATTACATTAATGACTGTGGTTGGAAATCTCTGTACTTGGAGTGGGAATGTTATTGTAGTGGAGGTGAGATTTGAAGGTGGAAAGTGGACATCTCGTTTTCATTGAGGTCTAAAGTCACAGCCGTGTCTTCCTCATCATTCACAGAGGTGAAAAGGCAAGGTTTATAATATATCTGAAGATTTAAAATGTACTCATGACCATATGCTTTTCAAATGACAAAACCTGAATAATCTAAAAGTCATCTGATTTCAGTTATTACTTAATATAGGCTAACAAATCTGAGGAAAAACTGCCTGACATTTGCTCATCCAGAAAATGAATTTAATTTAGCTTTTCCTTAACATACTCTGATTGAATAATGGGAATAAATTCAATTAACTGCTCTTTTCTTTTAAAATATACATTTATTCTAGCATTGGGCATGAAAGAAATGTTTAATTTTAACTCCTTATTTTCTAGACAACTCCAGAGAAAATATCTGAAATCTGAATATTACAAAAAATTTGGAGAACCTAGTATTTTAGCAATACAGATTCTGTTTTTTAAGATCTTTTGAATTTGAGATAATAAGGACTGAACAAGCAGAATTCATTTAGTTTACTAAAGAAAACCTGTTTTAAACAAGAATAAAGAGGTGCTCACCTTAATGATAGGGAAGCATATGGCCCCTATGGATGCCTCTTCATGGTAATGCTGTCACACTCACTCCATGACATTCAGGGTGATACATTATAATCTCCTACAGACTGAGTGGGAAAATTAAAAAAAGCAGGCATCTTGCAATGGAAGGAGACATCTGGCTGGCCACATTTTTATAGCTGACTTCCCTACACTATCCTTGATACTGTAACCAAGATAGCTTTTTTCCCCCCAAATCCTTCTCACCATTCTGCTAAGAAAATGACTCTGTTCATCTGTTCATGTGGGTTATTATTTGCTGCAGTTCCTCACATTGTTCAGATCTGTGTGTTGGAAGGAATTATTTGACTTATTTCTGCTTCTAATCTGAATTATTAAATGATTCTATGACTCTGTCACCTGTAAACTAAAGAACAAAGTGGAAGAGAGAACCAACTCTTAGGCAAAATTTACATTATTTTACTTTTTATCATACTATTGCTAACTAGTCTCCTTTTCTTCTCCAGGGCTTGCAATTTGGCTTACTTTTATGTCCAATGATCTCTTTTTTTGGGGTACAAGTTATGGATGTTGTCACTGATTTATATCTCATTTCCTAAGGAATCCTACAGAGCACCAACCAGTTTTGCCATAATGCAAACCCTGAACCAAATTAATCCGTACTTGCAAACCTACAGGGAAAAGCTAAAGAAGCCAATTACCTCAGCATGGAGGCTCCTCCGGGAAACCCCACGCTCTCTCCATTTCTGATGTCTCCTTTATCCTTCACAATCCCTGTCCACATGAGAGCAGTCACCAGTCACCCCGATTTACTCACTTTTTCTCAATCTAGCCCATGTTTCACAGAGATCTTTGAAAGCTTGCCCTCTCTGTCCAAAAAGGATACCAAGAATTGGCAACCCATGAAATATTTAATTCCAAGAAAATCTGTGTTTTTCCTATGGAAAAGGACTATGCCTCCCACACCATAGAGGTCATGAAAATTTGTTTGTCACAGAAGACTAGAACATATGCCTGACCACACAGTGTATAGGCCTCCTATCTTGAGGAGCCAGAGATGCTTAGACATCCTTAGTAAAAGGAGGTCCTTAATAGGGTGGACCACAACATCGACCCAAGAACAAGGACAACCGCATGTCCTGGTGGTGCTCGGAAGGGAGGGCTGAACCTAGAGCCAGACTCTGTTAGACTCCCAAATGTGCCTAAAGGGGGTGATTCAGCATAAGAGACATTACACTCAACCCAAATTTGACGTTTGTAACTGGGAAATGTGAACTGTCTCTGAGTACACATCATTCCTGTGTGCTCATAACAATTGCATTAATTTGTGGAGAAACATTTTTATTGTTCTCAGAGACTAAAATATGTTTTTTCTTTCTGAGTCCATACTATGAGAGGAGGCTAAGATGTGATTTTGGAGCTGAGAACTTTTTGCAAGACAGATCTGGAATTCTTACTCAAAACTCTGAAAGTTGCATAAAACACCTGATCAAAGTGTTTTGGGTCCCATTATCATGAATTTCTTAAATAGAAGCAGATGGTATTTAACTGTGAGAAAGCGCTAAGGTTTCTTTTCCTGCATTTCTTATCTAAGAGGAGCACTGTTCATATGAATTTTTGTGCAATGACTAAACTCAGAAATAAGTAGCTTGATTGACTGAACTCTCCCTAATGAGATATCTTGTTCTTCTCTGTAATGCTATTTTACCTTACAAAACAGAACTTGGAAGTTCCCAATTCCCTATGATTAAAACACTGGCAGGTTTGAACAAGTTTCAAATAATTCATATCTTCTGGTTCAATTATGTGTCTCTAACAATAAAATCTGAGCAGGAATTTGTGACTGTTCCTAGGCATGAATGTAGACAGGAATGAGGAGAGAAAGTTGGGAAGCAAATCCCAGTTACCGGGGGCTGCCTGAAATCCTTTCCATTATTACTTTAATTACAATATTTGAAATTATGTATGAACTGAATTCTTCCATGAAAACTGTGTAGCTTCACCTGAAGTTAGAGTTTTGCCTACATAACCTGCAGTCTGGAAGGAAGCATAAGATCGATTTTCTTGCATTTTTCCTCCTGAAAAACATTTTTTTTTTCCAAAAAAACACCTGAGGAGCTTTTCCACTTCCTCCTCACTTCTTCTACTTTATTTATTCTTTGCATGTTCTTTGCCCAGAACTACAGGTCAATAACTTTGTAAGTCTATGGATTTGATTTTGCCTTATTTTATGTAGAAGTGTTGTTATTGTGCTCCAGGGTTACAATGAAGATTATGAGAGTAATTTACATTATTGTCTGCTCAAAGGTTTACTTTGAGGCAATCTGTGGCAGTTCAACATTACAGGAGATCTAAGACGTGATCCTTATAACTATGGGATTAAAGACAGAATTTTTTAGATGGAAAAAGTGGATTCTTTTTTTCTTTTATTTTGAACGAACTATCAGACTGTTACTATGACTGATGTAAAAAGAATCCTGGCTCTTAACACTCTCCACTTCTATGAATTTTGCATCAAGGTTAAGAAAGATAATGATCTTCGTAAAAGCAGCTTCCAAATCACTGCACAAAGATGTGAGTTTTAGTGCTTTGAATGTGGATGAGGTATCCATTGCTCTGGAGATTGTGCATAGACCTGCATTTCTAAGTTGAGCAAGGACTCTGCTTTCATTTAACTTGCATAATTTTGGTGGGTCATGTTTAATATAATTAAACATGATAGCTTTGCATTTCTGTTCAAAGAAAGGACCTCTTTCTGGCAAAAACCAAAGCCCTGAAAAAAACTTGTAAATACCTTAAAATTCAGTTTTATTTTGGGGAAAGCTTCCGGCTTAATAATTTTGGAGAACAAAGCGTTCCTCACAGTGCTGGACCAGGGTCAGCTCAGCCTCTCTGTCACTACCCTGCTGTGACATGTTGGCCTTGACTTGGAGAAATAATGTTGTATTTTGACACTCACTTGTCGAAAACAACAGTCTTGACACAGATTTAATCATTTAAAGGCTTAGTGGGAGCTACAGAGAGTCATATCTAATGTCTGTTAGAACAAGTGGGAACAACCTTAGCAATGTCAGTACTTTTTAAGTTATCCTGTGAAATTAGCAGTCTAAGATTTGTCTCATCAAGAGTACATCGACAGGGTAGACACCTGCATTTCGTCTTCTGCCTGGACCCTTCTAGCAGGGGAGCAGAGAAAAATAGAAATTTATAGGATGTCATTCATCCTATTTTAATGCAGATTTCTGAAATAGGTCATGTGAATTGTGCTCTAACAAAGTCTCTTCCTCTTGATTGCTCATGAAGATGTAGACACATCAAATGCAGATATGGGAAATTAGGTGAGCAGGATGCCAGTAAGTAGCAGTCTAGGAAGATCATTTGAAATGTGCAGCAGATGGCTCTGAAATGTCTGGAGTTCTGGCTGATCCACCCTAAAAATCGCAGTGCTGCACTCTATTTTTAGGAAACCAGGACAAAAATCCTTGGATAACTCAATGCATAACAATCATCCCCCAATCTATTTCAGTCAAAGCTGTGATTGGTACAAGACAATTTTTCTTAGCTCATGCACTAAATACCTGTTACAAAGTCACTGCTACGTTTGCAAGGGGACCCCGCAGTCTCTCTGCTCGCAGCCTTGTTGAATATTGCAGCAGCTTTGGTTAGCACTTGCTCATGGGAGCCTCTTGCCCACGAGCGCCCGTTGCCAGCCTCGCAGCAGCTCCGCACTTGCCAGTTCTGGGGGACTCCTGACACCGCGTCGGGATGTTTGGCACAGGAAGCTGGCACTGTTTTAATATTGCTCTTCCTTGGGTGATGCTATGCCAAGAATTCTTCAAATCCCTCTGAAATGATTAAGGGAGCTTTAAGGTAAGAGTAAAATGAGCATCGCTAAATTAAACGCAAAATAAGAAATTGGGTTTTGCATGTAGAATCACATAGCAAAAGTTAAGTGGCACTGCACCTTATAGCAACCTCTCTCTCCAGGCTGTTTTTAGTGAATTTCTTTCAGCGAGCTGGTTCTCAGCTCAAGATGACATAGAGGGTAATTCACCCATTTCTCAAAAACGGGGACTCCTTTAATTGTGTCCTATCCTTAGGCTTTGCTGTCCCTAAAATGAACTGTTTGTAAGAAATCTCATCTTCCTTAGAAAGTGTCTGTTGACCTTTCCTTGAATCTTGGAGTGACTCTCAACCCTCTCTACTTATTTAATTTGGATACTGACACTGGTTCCTCTGCTCATGGCAATAATTTCATGTTGCTGTGCCTTTGGAAGACACCCCTGTGCTGGGTAGACCTTCTTAGGTCTGAACATGGGGTTTACTGTAACAAAGTATGTTTATCCCATGTGAATGAATTTCTTCTCAATAGACAAGGAAGAGTCACAAAATCTCTGATAAGTAGTTCTTTCATAAGAAAGATAAACATACATAATTCCTAAACATATGTGCTACATTGGTCCCTCAAGATTTGGGAGCTTTCTGAATGGTTATATTTACACCATCTCCAGATTGTAGAATTTTTGGCTGATACTTTAATCATGAAATCCTGTTCACCTGTTTAAGAAGAGTTTGCTGGAGACACGTAAAGAGATACACAGTGAAAGGAGCCTGTGAGGAATTTGGATCATCATGTTGATGTTCTAGTAGAGAAGACAGCTTAAAATAGCCCAGCTGAAAGTAGAGCAGAATAAGGCATGCCGTTCCCCTTGCACAAGTGCCAACACAACCTCCATGTCTTGCCTCACCATCGGGGCACAATTGCACATGGTTGGTTTTCCTTATTTTCTTCCAAATAGAAGTTGAACGTTTTTTTGTGTTTTCTTGGGGAGAAGAAAGGGAAAGCACTCAGCAATATAAGCTGGCTGCACTCACTAGACAGGGAAGTGTTATATCTGGAAAGGAATTAACATTTACTAGCTTGCTATTGCTGACATATGACTTCTTTGCTGTTTGGCTTTATAAGTTTTTGTCTTCTGTATTTGTATTGTGCCTAGCACAGAGAGGACCCATTGCCATTAGCCTCGGGCATTAATGAATTACCCACATAATCGCAGCCTGCATACTCAATTGGCCAGCTCGCTGCCTCTGTCTGTGCGTGCTAAAGTGACATCTTTCTCTATTCAGCTCCCTGCGACACAGCAGGGAAGAGGGCTGAGTCACCTGTGTTATCCTCATTACTTAAAGCATCTTTGCCTGCCAGGTGTCTAGAGCGTTTGGAGGTCATCTTGGTTACTTGGTCATCTGTTTGGCCACTTCAGTCACTGGAAAAATGCACAGTACTTTTTATGGAATAGACTTTCAGGAATGTGTATCCAAACATATGTCTCAGGAGTCAAGTTGATTGCATTTCTGTATATTTGTTGAATAATAGTAATTAGAAAAGGTAATATATATGTTTCTAACATTGAGGGTTAGCAGAAATACTCTAGGCAGTAAGATCATCAGGCTTTAGAATTTGTCCCTGCCTGTTGGAAAGTGATAGTGCAGTGAGTAGTTCCTCTGCTGCAGAAACACCTAGTTATTACTGTGGGTAAGTTGAGTACAACCTCTCATCAACTTTCAAAAATGCCTGTAGTATTTTCATTACTTTGATAAATATCAAGGGTCACTTTGAGTCTCAGAGCAGAGATTGCTCAGAAAAAGCTTTCAACTTCAGGCTGACATTTTACCTTAGCCTGGTAAGGTAGGTATGTTTTTAGAGATTAATTCAAGCACGCTATTCACTTTGCACAGTTAATTTTGAATTCACTCAAACAGCCTAATCTCTTTCAGGTCCGTGGGTTTCTAATTACATTAATATTAAAGCTAGACATACCAAATATTCACCTTTCCTTCCCTTCCACTGCTCCTCAGTAATATCCAGAGATGAATTAACAAATGTTCTCACAAAATGTGTTTAAAAAGTCTTTCCAGTCCTTAGCTAGTATTGAAGCGCAGGCAGAACAGAGATATAATCCTGCATTTTTCAACTCTGGCACAGCCACATGTGCTGTTTTGATCCCCTCCGGAGATGCTTGACTCTCCTCATGGACCTGGTAGCCCCGCTCCGCCACATGGAGCTCATGCCAAGCCCTAGGCTCTTAATGGGTCATCTCTACTCTGGCCAGTTCTAGGCCAAAATGAGCATCCACATAGATACATCCAAGTGCTACAGCATGAGCATCCATGGTGCCATAAGAACTTCAGTCAAGAAGGCTTGATCTCCAGCTTGATCTAGGCTTTCTTGGCTGTCTTGCCACCATCAGCTGGCAGACACAGCATTCTGCCCTGCTGTGAGTGGAAAAGATGTCCCTGGAGTGCTCATTTTATCCCTCAGACACATCTCTTTTGCAGTGACTTGTCTTCAGTGCCCTGTTCTACACCTTCACAACCAATGAGGCTGACCCATGAGCTGAATCACTATTCATAAATAAGAGTTTAAAATGGACAAGAGTGCCACAAGGAATTTTAATTCAAATGATCTTGTTTCAAATGGGTTTTTTGGGAAAAAGGTATTGGAAAAGACTCTGAAGAAGCTGCATCTGTGGGTAAGGTAATAAGCAGCATTTTGAAGAGAGGGGAAGCCTGATATCAAGAACACTAGTAAAGAAGAAAGTGAAATCCATGAGGGAACAATTAATAAAGCATTAAAATTACATTTACAGGTATTCTACTTAACTTGGTGCTGCTTTAGCAATAATACGTTAATGTGGAAGGCTATTTATAGTGCAGTAAATCACTTTATCCCTTAAATTGCAAATTTACATTTGTTGTGGTGTGTTGCCAGATTTAAAGGAGCTGACACCGTAATCCGTATTTTGTGGAACAAATCAAACTGTGTGTGTGCGTCAAAACAATATCACCCTGAGGGAGCTAGGGAAGTAAACAGGTTCAGCTCAAGGCACGTTCAAATATGGCTCTATTCCCTGTGAGTGAAACAGCTTGCTACTCCTAAAGACACTCCAATGCTCTTTAACCTACTAAACTTAGGGCATCTTCTTAGGAGACAGCTCAGAAATCCGTGCGTGATGCACCCAAGACTGACTCTAAATGATCTCTCGAATGTTTAAGTGACAGATTAACAGGGAGAGGGATTAATGATGCACTTTCTCATCTGACTCACTCTACTCTTTAGAATTTAAAGGCAACACTGAACCAGCCACAACGAGCTGGTGTGCTAGATGGATAAGCCCTTCACAAAACATGGGCAGCCTAGACCTTGAAATTTAGGAGTCTCACATTGAGCTGGGGTAAAGAGCAGCGAGTGCCTGGGGTTTCTGGTTTGCATTGCTGCTTGCTCTGGCTATGGGCAAGGAAGCTCCTCAGTTGGGCACCATGATCTGGAAGCGGTTGAGGTTCAGTAGGGGAGCGCTGGAAAGACAGGCAAAGTGTTTGTGCAATCTTCATTTTTGAACATGCAGGCGTCTGCCTGCAGCACCTGAACGGCTGTAGAAACTGTTTTCAGAAATTAAACATAACTGGGCCCAATGCACAGAGTAAATACTCTGTGACTCATGTTAAGCAAGCCTGCATAAAACCCAAATGACTGTAGCAACGTTAGGCCAAAATAACTTCTCTAGTACATGATGCATGTAACAGTTTGATGTGCTGATCTAATTGCAATAAATGGCAGACAGAATAAGAGGGCATTACCGAGGTTTTGCATTAGCACACAAGTTTGATGACATTTTGATTGATTTCAGGACAGTTAATGATGGAGGCAAAAGCTGCCCAGATTTTGAGGTTTGCAGACAGACCTGTGCACCTTAGGCTTTCTCTGGCATTGCTATAACAACATATAATACCACATGATCCATTTTAATTCACCTATATCCTTACTCACAGCAAGTTTTTGCACCATTAGGAATCAGATGCTAATGGTTTAATTTGCATGGCTGTATCCTCATCCTCTGCAAATTTAATTGGGACTTTAGGTCAACTTGCAGGTCATCCTGTTAGGCTGCTTGGCCACAGCATCACCTCTGAGTCACCCTGGAAAGATCTATTTCTGTTGCATGCTGGTGTACATGCAGGGGCAGTGCAATTTCACAACCACATGAGTGAGATCAGAATCAGGCTTTTCACATGAAAAATTATAACTCTGCCTTCTACTGAAATGACTTTGTTACAATCTCTGACATTTTGTTGGGTGGGTTTTGTTTGGAAAAAAAATGCTTCTTTAAAGTTTGCTGAGGCTCTGTTGGGAGCAGAAAATCAATACTCATGTTAATACTGACTTACAGCTGTTTGCTGCCATTGTGTGTGTCAACACAATTGGCAGTGTCAGCGCAATTAATTTTGCTGCCAACCATAGCAACGCTGTGATAATAAAATATGTCAGATCTACAAAAGTTCCTGCTCATCAAACAGGTGAGACTTTCAAAGCATTTTTAATATTGGTTCAATGTTGCTCCTACCAATTTCCCTGGGAGAGCCTGGCATTGCTTCCTTTGAAGCTTTTGAAGAGCAGGGGAATGTTATTATTGGTTTAAGGGAAGCAAAAAGACCTTTCAGAAGACTCCTGAAAATTCACTCTTTTAATCACAAAAGCCTTCATCAAGACCAAGTTGGTCAATGAAAAATATGGGCCCCTTTTCCTTCCAGGACACACCACATGACAGTCCTGGGACACATGGACTTTTTTTTCTTTCTGGAGAAGTGAGAGGCTTCTCACAGGATGGATGGCTGGGAGAGGGAATTTTCTCCACTGTTGTATGGCGTTGTGGTCCCTGGCACTTCTGTGGTGGTGTGAGAGACAGATGAAGGCAGAGAATTTGGTAATGGGGGACTGAACAACTCTGTCCCGAGAAGATGGCAGGGATACAGACAGCTCTGCTGTCTGCTCTTCCCCAGAATCAAGAACATGCCTCTATAGAGCCTTTGCCAGCCTAGAAGGAAAATAATTGGAGTCAATATTTTCAGCATTGCTTTAGAAAGCAACAGCATCAACCCAAATAACCCCTCTTTGCTGCAGAAAGTGATTTATTCAGTGTCATTTATCCTTGCTTCACACACCAAATCAGCACGGCCAGACCGTATAGATCTTAGCCTCCTAACGGTTTGCACTGGTGCTCTATAAATAGCGCTTCATTACTTTCCAGTTTGCTCACCCAGCTCCCATGCAGTTTGTGCCCTCTTTGGCATGACCATGTCAGGATGGGGCCCGGAGAGTCATCTAACCAGGCTTCATTTCGCATGCAAAGGCAAGAGAGTCATCATCACTCAAAACACTTCTGGTATCCGATAGCAGATAAATAAGTCTGCTGGGAAAAGACATCTGTGGATGAATGGCTGAGAAGATCTAAGGGCAACAGTAAAAGGTTTCAGAGTGTCATCCTGCTGTCCATCATCAGTTATCTCGGAAGTGTTTACCACTGCTGTTCCTCCTTATGCAAAACAAACATGCAGACTGATTTTAATGCAGTTATTGATGCTTTTTAGTCAAGATGTGCTGGGGAAAAAAATTATCTGGCCTATATATTTTAAAACTCTAAGTGAATAGAGTCCAAACCTTTAGTTTGGAAAGCAAAGAAGGAGCTGTCAAATCAGGTTGGTGTCTGAAAAGCAAGGAAATTCTTCTCTCATGGCTGAACTTTATGTGATTCAGCTTCAAGCAAGACAGCTTAGTTCTTTACCTTCTCTCCCCATGTCTGTAGATTAAAATGGTGCAAGACTGCTCCAGATCTTTTATCCCTAACCCTTGCACAGCCAGGATTAAATTGTATATATTCAAAGGACTCATCTAGTTCCAAGCCATGCGCAAGAGTTATGGTAGAAGGCAAATAAAATCACAATGGGAGAAAGGATGAACAAAGGGATCGTGACTGTAACGTTCTAAGAGGTTTGAAGGGGATCTGAAAGATGAAGTTTGCTAGAAGAACAGAAGACATAAATCTTCACAGAGAAGGGGGGAAAATCCAGCATTTAGAAACAAGGTATTAAAAGACGAGGAAAAGGGGTAAGTGCTGAGTGCTATACATAGCAGTAGAAATTATGAAAAGATGTGCGAGCTGATCCTGACTTTTCTCCAGTCAGAAAGACAGCCTTTTTTTTAGGTTTTGCAGGTGTGGGCTCACATAAGAAGGCTATGACTACATGACAAAGCCTGGTCTTCTCTGATCACGCAGTTCAGCATCTGCACTGTCCTGCCCTTGGTCCTTTTCACTGTGCTCTGCTCTGCTATCGGTGCAGACAAGGCTGCAATGTGTCATGTAGGTCACCTATACCTGCATACAAATCCAAAGCTGGAGGGAGGACACAAACCTGATCTAAACACCAGAAAATTATCTACGGTGGGATTTGACCACATGTGGATGTCTTACCTAAGCTATCTATGCCATTTATGGAAAGGTGTTTCCAGGGTGGGATGCAGTTTCTGTCAGAATAGATATTTAAACGCGGCAGATGAGCTATACCATGACCCGCATCTCTGGACACTTTAGCATACCCACTAAAATATGCATCTGATATGTTTTAAATTTTTTTTTAGGAGAAGGTGAATGGTACTCTCAAAGTACCAAGAGTCGTGGGTGACAACTGTGGTGCCCAGAACAAAGTGAGATGAATCCCAGGGTCTGGATCTTCTACACGTGTTGGGGGACCCTTAGAGAGAGACCCCACTGCAGATGTTTTCTAAATGTGCCATATTTTATAGCGACTGAGACAGCACACCCTCTCTCCTGACACGTCAGCTTTCTCATGGCTGTCCAGATTATCCCAGGACTGACTCACGACGGTCCTTGAATGACCTGCCAGTAGAAACAATGCCTAAGTAGGTCGAAACTGAGCCAGAGGTGCCGGGGAGAGTGAAAAAAAAGAAGAAGAAGGAAAAAAAAAAAGGCTGCCTTTGAAGTAGCTCAGATCGAGAGCTCCACCACCTTGGCCAATATGAGACCCTGACGTGGCCATAAATTGGGGATTATTTGGTGTGCAAAACCGCTATATGGCTTCAGACCTTGAATAGGAAGATCTACCTCGTTTTCTCATCTGAACTCACTGGGATGTCTCCTGCTTCAGGCCTTAAGAGAATCAAACATTCTTTCCCAAATAAAAATGACCTTGAGAACTACAATTAACATTATTGTAATTAGATAAATACTAAGAACAAGGAGCTCAAAAGTTATTACATGTGTAATATATAATTTTTTTTATAAGAATAGTACATTCTTTTAGTGTTACTCTTTAACTTGAGGTTCCAAAGAGTTTGAGAAGTTTTGGAAACCTTAAAGAAACAACTTAGGTATAAGCAAGAATTCATTAGGGCTATTTTGAACTGCACTCAGAAAAGCTTCAGTAAAATACTGTGTCTTCAAAGAATGGTAATCCTTATCTGGAATAAAGACAGACTCAGGTGGAGAGTACACAGATGACCAGGTTATCCAAGAAAATCTGATAAGGCAAAGTGGTCCAAAAGCCAGAGTGAGACATGAGTGCAGATAAGTTCTTGAAGGATTTTGTATCCAGGAAGAGTGGAAAAGGGTTAATACCTTCCCTTCCCCTGCGATGTATTCCCCCGCAAGCTAATGTCAGCCTACAGGCCTGACTAATCCGGAGTGTGGCTGCTAATTGCTGTCATCCAAACAGAAGCTGGCAGCCATTTAATTTTCCCTTTCATTTGGTGTCATTAACATTAGCGACATAAGGCTGCTTCTCCTGCCATGGCTAAATGGCTACTGGAAAGACCCAAGGCCCGAGCTCTGCAAACATCGAAGTCCACGATTAACTTCAAGTGTCTCATTGATGTCAAAAATAACCATTTATAGACCTTCCTCCTAAATGCTTAAAAGCTGTCAGTATTTTTTTTCTAAACACAGCCACAGCCTCAGTACAAATGTAGATGTTTAAGAGCATCTTTAACTTACACTAGACTAATGGAGAGGCATTAGAACACACAGGCAATTCTGGAAATGAAGCTTGAAATACTTCTCCCAGTTGTTCCAGTATAAATTATTACTTACAATTTAGCTTTCTTCTCTCTCTTTTTTTCCCCTTGTACTTTAAAGTAAAGAACAGGGCAATTGTTTTTAACTCAAATTGCATGATTTTTCTGAATTACTTTCATATCCTCTCACTCAAAGCAAAATATTAGTTCAAGATTTCAGCTGCAAATCTCAAAACTCCTAGAGGCATTTACTACTATCTGCCTTTTACTAGGCTTAAAAATCTTTTAAGTATGTTGCCTTATATGCGTTGTTGTTTTTTTTATGTTGCAGTTGCATGATACTTCACAGACCCAGCTCTGCTTTATTCTAGCTCAGATGCATATTTCTAGCTAAGTTGATTCAATTTTCAAATAGTGCATACTTTTTCCGATGGCCTCATGCTTACTGTGTGGTGCAGAACTTTTGCCATCCTGCCTTCAGGTAAGATTTGCAGGATTTAATACTGCGGACATCTCAGATCCTATTCAAACAGCAAAGCAAACAAAGTGACATCATTGCTTTTAAAGCCAAAGATGTTTTTGAACCTTTTATCATTTTGAAATGTAAAGCAGTAAGAAAAAAAAAAAAAAAAAGTTCACTGATTTAGCGATTTTCTTGCTAGGAAGACAGCAAGTCTCACAAAAGACTGTAAATATTTTTCAGCAACATACAGCCAGCGCTACAGCTTAGGATGTAGTCTTTCATTTATAAATTGAGTTGTTCCCACTGTGAGGTTAAAAATTAAATAATTTAGGGAAGCCAGGAGGGAAGAAGAGCAGCTGACAAAGCACACACTGGTGCTGCCTTTCCTGCTCCACCCCCGTACCTCTGCATGGGGGAAAAAGGGCCCTTGCCATTGGAAAAAGTGATTCTGCAAACAGATGTGCTTCCCACCTCAATTTTTTATTATTCAAGGCCAACATCTGGAGGCAGGATTCACTTTTCAGGAAGTTAACCTCATATCACCCATTTTCCCTGCAGGAAACACATAATGAACCCAACCAAAATGATCCGAGTCTGTATGTATTTGGAGTGATCCATTTTCTTTCCTCTGGCTAAAGCTAGAAGTGGAGCAAGGCTCAGTGTGGGAGCAAAGGGAAACTCAAACGTGCTTTCCATCCAGACTACTGCAGCCAGGTCCTCGAATGGACGAGCATGAGGTGAACACACGAAGCCATTTGGAATTAGTGACTAGCATCACCAACTAGTATGACAGCAGCCCGGGGGTGGCTAGGGGGCTTAGCACGGACACACATCTCCATGCTCCTGATCGCGGCTTAAGAGATGAATAAAGGCTGAGTCAAACCTGCATCACAGGAATCGCAGTTGAATTGCCAATAAATAAATAAACACTCAAGAAATTAGAAATCGCAAATAAACAGCATTATATGTTGGAGCTGGAAAAGGTGGGTTGGCAGAGGCAGGATGCATGTGCGATGGAGATCTCTGTGCTGGGTGTTGGCTGCCAAAAGCGGGAAGGGAGAGATGGAGAGGAGGGGGGCGATGTGCGAAGCGGGACAGTGATGCCAGGGCCCAGTGGTACCCAAGGCACCGATTAACAGCAGGGAGCTGCGACATATTGCAGGAAGTCGGGATGAAATCTGCCTCAAAATGCAGCCCCCAAGGGAGAAGGCTTATTTTTTTTTTGCTGGTGCCTTTGGGTCAGGCCGTGGTTGAGCTGCATCCCTTGTGCCCCAGGGAAGGGGCAGCACCAGAGGCTCTGGCCAAGTGGGCAGGAAGGACCCAGCAGCCCCTCGCCATGCACGAGCAGAGGATAGAGATCCTGGCTGGGGGCATTCCTGAGGTTCCACGGTCACCCCAGAACCTGTGGGGCAGCGGGGGCGGGGGGGGCAGGATGCCGGGATGCAGGGATGCGAGGATGCCGCCGTACTCCCAGCGGGGACGAGCAGAGGGTGTCACCGCGGTGTCGCCCCCATCCCAGAGCCCGTGGGGCGGCAAGGGGGCAGGATGAGGGGATGCTGCCGTGCCCCGATGCGGTGTCGCTGTCCCCGCGGTGTCGCTGCCCGCACGGGGCCGGAGCAGCGGCGGGCAGCATGCGCCTGCGCTGCCTTCCTCCTCCTCCTCCTCCTCCTCCTCCCGCGCTC
>VZSV01000034.1:6172628-6218821 GCA_013398735.1 Nothocercus julius
GCTCTGGGGCTGGCTGCTGTGCGGCTGGCCCGCCGCCGCCCTGCTGCTGCCGCCCTGCCAGGAGGTGAGCCCCTTCCCTGCTGCCTGTCCCTGCTTCCCTCCCTTCGCGGGCTCCCGGGGTGCGGGGGGCAGAGGCACCCCCGCGGCGCGCACTGCGCCCCTCCCCGTCGCGTCGGGCCGCGGCGCAGGAGCAGCCCCGGCCGCGGGGCTCTGCAGCCGCCCACTCGGCACGACCCCTTCTCCCCCCCTCCCCAGTGGCTCTTCTACCCTCGAAATGCCAGAGCCCCCCCAAAAAACGGAGGTCGGCCGGAAACTTTCTGCATCTCCCCCCCGGTAAAGTCGGAGCTGGAGAAGCCCCCGGGCCAGCAGGGCAGGGACCCAGTGCTGTCCCTGTGGCGGCTGTGGGACAGAAGCGACCAGCGCAGGTGACCCTGGGGAAGGCGGCTCCGCTACCCCTCTCCTGCCAGCGTGTCCCTCATCCCCTCCTGCTGTGGGGACCTGCGCCTGGCTGCTTCTCCATAGGTGACACGGAGTCTGTCCTGCATTTTGAATCCTGGAGTGGGAGGGCGAAGGGGTGTGCGGTGGCCGGGGCACTGGTTTGGGAGGGAGACTTGGTGCAGCAGGGTGATGACGGGCAGTCCCCCTTCTTCATGATGCTCTGGAGCACACGGGCACTGGGGTCCACAGGAACTTCCTTCCTCACCCTGCACTTTGCTGGCATGCTGTTCTGCACTGAATAACTTGTGTATCCTGAGACGATGCGAAGCTGCAGCCTAGGGATGGGGATGAGGTTCGGGATGCTGGCTTGGGGGAGGTTTGGGGAGCACCATGGCTTGGGGTGCAGAGAGGCCATCCCTGACCTGGGCATAGTCCCTCCCTCTTCAATCACTGAATCCTCATTTTCTCCCTCTAAGGAGCAGCAGAGCTTGAGCAGGAGAGCGCAGCATTAGTCTGGGGAGGGGGACATTTAGTTTTGGCCATAAACAAAAACAGATTTGTGTGTCCTCACAGAGGGGGCCTGACATAGCCTGCTTTGAAGCACCTACCTCCCTTTTGAGCTGATACCTTCTAGGATGTGACCCATCTCAGCCTTTGCCTAAAGACAGAAGCGGTGTGGATGGTTAAAGGTTGATGAGCTGAATCTTGACAGAGTACTGGGTTTATATGGTCAGTATTTTGAGGATTACAGCCTGGGCTGTAGGTGCCCAGATTTCCTCCGAAACCCGACTTCAGTGCTCCTTTCGATCTGGGCCTCGAGTGCTTTTTCTTTCTGTTCAGCATGATGGACAACATTCGTTATTTAAATATTTTGAAGTTTCACTCACATACTCCTTAAGACAGAGACTTCCCTCACTGATGGGGCTAAAAAGCCATTTGTAACCTGGGCCTGGGTGCATCCACGCAACAGCAAATCCAAGGGGAACTAATTCCAAATGTGTCTGGATGGAGAAGGAAAATAAGGTCTTAGTTTGCAGAGAAGCAGGGTTCACTTTTTCGCAGGGAAGAACAGCAAAAATTGATAGTTCATGTAAAACAGGGCTGAGACGTTTCTCCCTCTACACTTCACCAGGCTAAACTGATTACCCTGTGTGTATTGCTATTAAAATGACAGCAAAACCTCCCTTCCGTTTGACTACAAATAGAGCAAACTCAGACTAGGATGAAGTCTTGGGATGAAAAATGCCGCTTGTTAAGAGGTTATTACAGCCCTTTGAAGACTTGGCTAGAGTCTTACTGTTTTATATCCAAAAAGCTTGAAAAGCACAATGCACTGGAGGTAGTTCATTTTTGCATCTGCAGGGGATCTTTCTTTTAGCTGCATATTTTTTTTACTTCTTGACAGCTTGTTTTTCTGTCTCTTCACTGTTGTGAGAAATAGGCATATCTGCCAGTCTGTGAGATTTCTGCACTGCTACAGTATTTAGAGCAGTGGGATCTCTAGCTATGCCTGAGGCTCCATGGTGCTCTAATAACATAGATAATAAAAATAACAATGTATTGCAATGTCATTTTTCAGGAACCTTTTGACATTGCTTTTTTGATACATTGGGGGCTCCAGTAATTCACAGCACAGTGGGTTTGAGAAGAGCATGTCTGTGCTGCAAACCAAATGTAAGAGCAGTTCATATGAATATTCTCATGGACAGTTTTCATGTAGTAAATCTATTTAGCCATCTGGCATGACAGGGTTTGGTGCAGCTCTGACGCCTGTACACACCAGTGGCCTTTGCTGAGCCTTCCGATGCTGGCAGCTCCCAAGGTCTTGCTCCAAGACAGCTGCTATGGGATGAGGGTCGGTGTGGCACTGGCACTCTTTGGGTTTGGGTGGCCAGGGTACTTCAAGGATGCAGAAATTTGGAAGTCCCAGTGATGTGTCCTGTTCTGCTGGTGACTTCCCAACTCCAGTTAGGGCAGTGGCAGAAGAACAACTGCTGAGTGGGTTCTTGCTACTGATAGCAGTGGTGAATAGGCTATCACAGATATTTCATGTGTTGCCTACATTTGTGACTTGAAATGCAGTTAATGACCCTCCCATGATTTTCCACTGGGATAAAATACACGTTGCCCTCTTGTAGTGAAAATTATGAGTTGGTTCATGCCTCTCACCCTGACACTGCAGGGTACATTTTTGTGAATTCTTATTTTCCACTGCTTTCTTTGGGCTTTTTCTGAACTTTCCAACTGAATGAGCCTCTCTTTGGGCTTCCCCTTAGAGATTCTCCCAGATCTGAGCAGATCTTGCTTTTAGGACATTTTACCTGATACCCAGCTTAAGTCGATCTTTTCTTTGTTTCGTCGTTCGTCTCCCCCTCTTGTTTTTGCAGGTATGAAAAAAAAAAAAAAGTGGTTCTTCCACTTCCCCTTCAGACAAATTGTTTGCATAGAGATATATGAGGTATCTGTTTGCTGTCATATGCTTTTTGATTCTCAGTCACTCTACAGATTGAGAACAAATACATATGTTTTGGATACACATAATAAATGTGATTGCATTGCATTGGTTTACATAGTGGAATAGCAGGTAAACCAAAAAAAGAATCCTAAAATGAATGAGTGGAAAGCATAATGGTAAAAGTCTCCTATAAAATATATTCTTTTCTTACAAGTCTACTGGAGTTCTCTGGAGAAGATATAACTGATAGAAATAATTTATTTGGGCAGTGAAAAAATATCTCTTAGAAAATCTAGATGAACTAGGAGGTGTTAAGGAGGGTGGTGAAGCATGAACTTGAAACTGGGTCAGATACAATGAATTAAGTATGTTGAAGTAATGTCCATTTTCATCTAGAGAAAAGGTAAAAAAAAGGTTGTGTCTGAGTTCAGTATTAAGTATTTCTAAGTGTATTGGTATATTAAGTCTAGAGAATACAGTAAGACGAGTGATCTGGGAAATGAGGTGAAATTCCTGTGTTTCTGTATGAAGGCTGGAGAGAAGAAGCCTGCCAGTCTCAGGAAGAACTTTACGTAACAAAGCTGTATAATTAGCTAGTGTACCTGTCAGCAGATACAGACCAGCAGGAATAACAGGAATGTCTGCCAGAAGGAATCTGAACGATCTTATGTGTTCCCGTATTTTGAGTGAGCAGTGCCTGCTCGGGAAGCAGGCTGGGGCGGCTGGTGGTGGTTCAGCGGAGACATCATCCTACGTGCTCGTGGTGAAACAAGTTCGGCAGGTGATTTAAAAAAAAATCTTGCACCTTATCATTAGTACTTGGGAACCTCGAGTACTGTGTTTGTTCTAGAGCTGATTAATAAATGTACAGCGGCCACAGCGAAGAAGGTGGTGTTGTCTAGAGAAGTGAGTAGCTTAGGAGAGGAAGAGAAGGAAGAACATATAGTAATGCAGGGGCAAGAGAAAACGAATCACGTGCAAGTCTTTAAGATAATGTAGAAATGAAAAAGGCTGTTTGTGCACTTGAAGGGCTAAATATTATTACTGTTGAAAGGTAATATATTTTTATTTATCTTTAACTATAATCAATGCTTGGGATTTCTTGGTCTCTGGAACTCATTTATATTGGCTTTAAAATCTCTGGAGGATGTTAGCTCATTGATATGTTTTGGAAGGAATTATTGGTCTTTCATTGTCCCTTATTGGTTTGCTTTCCCCATGTCTGAAGTATCTGTGCTAGCTATTTTGGCAACAAAGTCGGAGCTATATTATCTGCTGGGGTGATCCGAAGTTGTATTTCTGGTTTTCTAAACACTCTTGAACAGCTGAAAGGTTCTTAATTTACGAACCCTATATAGTCAGCAGAAGCAGCTGAGGAAAGTTTCCTAGATGGATTGTATTATTACTAGCTCTTGCTATGCAGACTTACATTTTTGAGGTGAAATGAGAAAATATATACAGCTTCCATTTGCCATTTTGATGGAGGGTCATAAAGATGAGGAAAGAGGAGCAATAACCATACTATAAAAATGCTGTCAGTAAAGTCAATGAAGTGGAACCAGGTGCACAAAGGGGAGAAGACAGCGGCCAAGGCATGGGGTCAGCCAAAGACAGCATTACCTTCAGTAGCAGGTGAGACGTGGACTGAAACACCCCTGAATTGAAAACCTGAGAAGGAAGATGGATGCCAGTATGAAAAATGCAAAATGAACCATGGTTGTAATGGCTTCAGATTAAGAAAATTAGACATGGTGCTGTAATAGAATACAAACTCGAACAACTAATATACTTCCAGCCACCAAAAGATTACGTGTCCTCTGCCACGAAACAAAGCTTGACTCTTGGGGATGAGCATTTGTCATCATAAGGAAATGCATATTATTTTTTTTTAGAAAGGGTAAGTGAGGACGTGAGCTCTGCTGGGATTCCCAGCGCATCCATGACCGGTACTGGTTGGCAGTGTTGGAAAGACAGGTGCTGGAATGAGTGTGCGTATTGATCTAAGTTATTTGCTACCTCTGTAGGGCCACATTTTCCAGCAGGTGCCAGCTGAGAAAGCTTTAGCAGTGTGTTGAGTTATGCCAGCTGAGGATCTAGATCAGATATATGGGACTTAGCTGGTGGAGAGATGCATCAGAAGCTACTGACGTCTGCTGAAGGAAGTAGTAAGCTGAGACAAATTTGAAAAAAAATCAAATAAGTGGAGAAGAGATAAGGTGCAGCAGCAAGAAAGGCAACTTGGACCCCTTACGCTTGTGATGGGAAAGTAACAGTGTTATAGGGGTGTCAGGGAACACGTCTCTTGTGTCTCCTCCACATTGTCAAGGTCTTTCTAGGGGCTGTTACCACAAAGGTATTTTGCCTATATGCAGCATAGCAGTATATTTCATAAATCTTTCATTTGCTTGGAAAAGAGTCTGTGTCTGCCCTCCTCCTAGTAATTATTTTTTAGCTGTTATTTTGGGCCTGAAAATCTGTTTAGGTTTTGGTTGCAGGTAATCAAAACATGTTGGTTTTCAGTCTTTTCGAAATGAAAAACTGTGTATGCAAAGAAAAAGAATTAATTTTTTTTTTTGTTAACCCTCCCTTTTTTAACAAAAATACTTTTCATTACAAAATGTCAGCTAGATCTCATAACTACCTTGCTTTGCAAGCTTTACAATGCTCGCCTTTCTCAAAAACATCCCAGGGCTCGCAGCGGAGTTACGATGCTCTAAGACCTCACTTAGTGCCAAGCTGCCGGCTCCCCTAGGTCAGCTGCAGCAGTCCTGTGACTGTGTGGTGGGGCAGATCGAATGCTGATTCACCTCAAAACAAATTTAAAAAAAAAAAAGATTTTTTTTTGTGGGGAGAGAATTAGGTTTTAGCTGAATAAATGTGGAGAAATGGCTTGCTGATCAGACTTGGAGACTAGGGTGATGGTGGAAACTGGGTAGTAGCACATCATGAGGTGGGGGAGATGGGGTCAGCAGGATTGTTGTTTTTCTGGGGCAGTGCCAGCTTGGGTCAGTTTAGGCTAATTATGAGACTTTGATCATCAGTCCAAGCTTCCTTAGCTGGTGCTAGTGAAGGGCTGTTGACCTGTCCCCTGGGAAGACCCTGGGGGTAGAAGAAGTGAAGAAGCCTTTGGGACTCATCAGGTGCAAGGTTGGTTCTCTCTCTTTTTTTAACTTCTAAGTCAAAAAATTATGGTCAGCTAGATTTCGGTTGAGCAAGATTGCTGTATCGTGTGGTGTAGCGAGAGGAAGACAAGGAAAAGTATGTGCGTTAACAGTGCTGAAGAACTGGTTTGTCGTCTTCTATTCAGGTTCACGTAGGTAAGTGCTGTATCTGCAAGGAAAGGGGTATTTGTTGGCTGAGAGATGTGCTTTCAGTGGAAAAGATCATTTGAGGTGATGGTCTGTAGAGCAGTTAGTATGTAAACTGATGGTGCAGTCAGAAAACAAAAATGCACTGTATTAGTGACTTTCTGCAGGAAACTCAAGGGTAAAGGTGATTAGGACTTCAGCTGTCAAGTCGCAAAGTGTTAACTTCCCCTAGTGTTTCTTGCAGCGTACAAAATCCTTGTGGTTTTGTTCTTGCTCTCTGAAGTTTTTCAAAGGAAGATCTTCACACGGACCTGCCGTGTTTTGTACACATGGATGGCTAGGGCTACGTCCTTTGAGGACATACATCAGGAACGGATGCCTTGCGATTTTCCCAGGCTTTTAGATCCATGACTCCCTCCTGCTGGCAGGTCAACAGTGCTGATCAAATGCTGCTAGTTTCTGGGTAACTGCTTTTTATCCCTGGCTTTGTGGCTCCTTAAAGCCAGTGGTGGAAAAGAAGATGAGTTTTCCCAAGACAGATCTTTTATTCTGCTGCTTGTTTTGTTTGATTTCATCTTAAAAAAAAATCTTTTTTTGAGAGGAAGAAGGAAACTGGGTCCTATTAGGACTGCGTTACACCAGAACTTGGGCTGCATGAAGGTCTATGTCTTGGGGATGGTGGAGGAGGTGGGTCAGTGGAATGGAGGTGGAGGTGGGACTTGGCTCTTGGCAAGCTGCTGCCGGCAGAGCAGCTGCTCAGCAGGTCGCCTTGCCCTGCGGCTCCTCGTGAGTGTCCCAGCCACCCAGGTGAGGGACATCGCCCTGGCACTGCTCAAATAGCAGCTGAACCTGGGCCAAATGGCTCCTCTTCCAGAGGACCAGACATGGTGACTCTGGCTATTGATGCTGAATATAGGATCCAACAGGACTTTGATTTCCCCTTTGCTGGTGGGAAGCCTGGAGTGCTTGGCGTTAGCTTCCATACGGCACAGGTATCCGGAGGTGTTCCTCCGTCCTGCACCAAAGCAATGTGTCCCCTTAGTGACAAGGGATCCTTTTAGGCATGCACAGAGCAGCTATTGCAATTGGTTCTGCTCTTAGCCTTCCGCTCCTATGAAAATAGCTGCAATCCATGGTCGGGTTCTCATTCACCCTAGCTAAGAGGAGTCATAATGTGAAGAAGCACCTACTCCCGTGTCTTTCTGCTTTGAGGTATATTTAATGCTTGCCCTATTTTAACGTTTGTTAGCTCCTCTGAAGAATCACGTGCCTTTTAGTTCCAGCTTGTAGTTAAAAAAAAAAAAAGCTGTACTGCAGCATTGTCCATTGTGTTTGTAACCTGCTAATCTCCTGACCTGCTTTGCTGAACAAGGGGAAAGGTTTCTTTAAAGCTGCAGCATGTGGTTATGTCGGAATTGCTGCTTTCACTGCAAAGGGTGGTGGTGGGGAAAGGTAAGTCTGCTCCTGAGGATTGCAGGGAAAAGCTGGAAAATGTGATTCTTAAAAAGCAAGAAGCTGGAAAGTTAAATGAGCAGGTGATAATGCTCAACTCATCGTTTTGGAAGGCTTTATGTGGCTATTACTGAAAGTACAACTTGATTAGCAAACTTTGCCATTATTCACCTCTAGCATTTGCAATGCAAATAGTCTTCTGATGGTGACCTGATAGCACCTCATTAGAAAACATATATTCTGGAAATAAAAGCAAATTACTTGGGTGGCATCCTGATTTCACAGGCTGTATACCCTACTAAACACAACAGGCCCAAATAATGGTGTTCTAACTGTCTCTATCACCTTGCTGTTCCTGGCATTGTTTTGCCAATGTTCCTGGCATTGTTTTGGCCCCTGGCAGCCTGTATCTACCCTTAGTTTTAATAAATTAGACAATAAAGATCATTGGAGGGAGCTTTAGCATGGAAGCTTTATCGTGGATTTTCATGGATACAGTTACTCATATATGAGAAAGGCATGTAGCACCCTCAGAGTTCATTAGGCAGCAGAAAATCAGTGTGAACTGTCCATTTGCTTAAGTATGGTGATCTGTGTGTCATCCTGGTGTGAGATCCTGGCATCACAGGAGCAACTAGGCTCTGAGGACAGTCAGCATTTTGTGCTGTGGACAGCATGACTCACCTCACTTTTAAATACAGTCAAAGTTAAGCATCTAGTCCAACCTAAATGTCTAGCTGTCAGTGGAGTTGCTCTTCAAGAATGATTTTCACCCCCGCACATCTTGAAGGGATAGTGTGATTTGCCTCCTGACCATGTCTTCCTTCCCCATTGACTACTGGGGGTCTCAGGCTTATGTGAGCTGGACACCTAATTTTTAGCTATCAAAAGTAAAATCACATGAATCTGGATCCATCAATGGAGTTAATTTCTATGGAGACTAAACTGAGTGGAACTCCTGGTAGCTGTGACACAAGCCGTGAGATCTCTCCGTGGGGGTTTGGTCATTGCAGCCACCCTCCCTACTCCTTATCAGTATCTAAGGCATAATTAACACCAAGGAACTGATGTTTTTGAATTTCTGTCCGAGCTATGTATGGGATTAAATCCAGCATGTAAGCTTAATTATAGTAAACAGATGGTAATATACTGGAGCTGTTTGCCCAACGGACTAGACCTGTGTTTGGGTTTGTCTTCCCAGGGTAAAGATGTGGGTGGTTGATCTACAGGTTCCTTGCAATGTGCACAACTGCAGGTTAGCTGCATAGCCCGGGTAGGAAGACCAGCTGCAGATATAACTCTTTCGTCATGTTTTAGCCTAGGCTGTGTCTCTAGGGCCCGAGTAACAGAGAGGGACAGCTCAGGAGCAAATGCTGGTCTTCTCCTTGTCCTGTGGCCCAATGAGTCACCGCTGATTTATTTGACTGATACAGCTGTAACAGGAACACTGGACCAGTCCCCAGCCCGGTCCTGCACCAGGGACGCTCGTAGCTCCAGACATGGTCCGATGGCCACATTCAAACCAAAGCACCTTTTTCTCCATCACTCGCTTGGCTCCAGCTGCCTTGGGTTGTTAGCTTGTCCTTGGCTTTATTTATTAGCTATTCTTGCAGTGGAAATGTACTTTGTGGGCTTGGAGGCAGCCCACGAGGGGAGTATTGGATGAGGCTTCCTCATAAGGATATGTGGTTCCATATTCTTCTTGTCAGACTGCGATTTAAGATCTCTCTTTGTACAGTGGTCAGCGTGTTTTCAGTCCTATAATGCGGTGAAGTTCTCACAAAATCCTGTTCAGAGGCAAACAGTTGCAAGTTGAGCAGGTGTTACTGAACTCAATGTCCTAAATATAACCTCATCCTGATGTTACAGGTGTCATCAAACATTTTTTGGTCTTTTTTTTTTTTTTTCTTTAGCAAAAGTGGAGCATTTACAAAGCATTCAACAGTGCCTCAAGTTTCCCAAAGATCAGTAACAATGAAGATTCAGCTAAAAGGTTGCATATATATATATATTTATATATTTTAACTTCTTCTGTATGGATTACTTTTCCTTTTTTCCGTTCCTCCTGTTTGAAAATAATCAGCCATCTGGTCAGCAAACAAACAAAATGCTGTGTGATACTGGCAGCAAAGCATACATTGAAAAACAACTTCTCTGGCAAGCAGACGTTCACAGCCTTTCTAGAATCCGTTTTTTTGGTTTGTTTGTTTTATGTGTGTGTGTGCTTTGTTTTTTTTTTAAACTTTGACCCCCTCCCCACCTTTTTTGGTTAATTTTACATATTTCTAAAATTCTGAATCTGGTCATGATCTTGAGTCTAACTAGTTTCAGCCTTCACAAAGCCTGAGGCCATTACAAATACTTATTTTTGCTTTTCCTGATGCGGATTAATTAGTGGAAGAAACACACCTTCTCCTCATTATTAGCACCCTCAGTTTTCCAGTGTTATGTGCATGTATAACACCATAAGCCTTGCTTTGACTGGTTTTTGATCAATGTAACCCTTTTGGTTAAAATTCTGTCTTGAAGCAGTTGCATCAGTTGATCTGTGTCTAGTGCAGATCATGTATATTAGTACAGCAGTGACTAACACTGCTAGTTTTTATTCTGCTTCTTTCTGTGGCTATATATATTGGCAGAAAAAACCTTTGTTTTGGGGTAATTTGGGATAATTCTTTCCACATTAAAGGCTCATTGCAGTGCACCGTTGCCTGGCTGTATCTCAAATGCAGCCTTAAGAGAGTTGGAAAGTAAAACTCTGTGTGCAGAAGCCAGATGGGCTTATCAGTTCCTGTTGTCCTGGTGAGGAACACCCCAAAAGTACACAAAGCTCTGCAAATAGTGACAGGGAAATTAAGGCTGGGCTCTTAGCCTCCATAAGCTGTTGCTGCCCTGCTGCAACTGAGCATCCAGCCAGTGGCTTTTAATATTTCAACGTCTTTCCCTCTTGAGAAAAGGAAATGTGAAATAAATGTATTTAGAAGGAAATTGTACAGGAGGTGACAGGGCATAAAAATGATACAAGATCAGATGGGTGAACATCATCCAGACTTCCTTCTAGTAACAGTGCTGCTCCTTTTCTAATATTTTTTTTGCTACCTGGTGCCACATGGGAAACTCACACCTGATGGCAGCTGATAATCTTCAGCAGAGGAGAGAGAGCTGAAGCTTTGCAAACGCTCATGCATGTGCCTAGTTTAAAGCACATAAATAGTTCCACTTCACTTTTAAATCCAAGACTCACTTAAAATGAAGTCTACAGTTAAATATTTTGCTGGATTAAGGTCAGGGAGTTCCATGAACTGCAGCAAGTCAGCACTCTGACGTAACACCAATATAGTATTAAATTCAAACCGTTGAATTCCAGTAAACTGAAGATTTTTCTCTTAGGTGCAGTGTTTTTAAAAAAATGCATTTACTAGTATGCTTTAAAATGTTTACATCTTAAGTCAATCCGATATTAGTTTCATGCTGCCTTTTTTGTACTTTTGTGCTGTATATATCTGGCAGACTCCTAAAGACTAACTCTTGATGTCCTTTTATATGCTTTATAAAACATAATTGTGCAGCAGATTGGACAGGGTGTTGCTGTGGGACTCTGTTACTAGAGAGGAAATGCAATGAAACGGGCCACATTGATCCTTCAAATGATTAAATCTGGCAATGGTTCAAGTCCTCACTAGATTAAAGAGGACAACCTCTACAATTGTATTACCTTTATACTTCTTCACATGAATGTGCTGCAAGTCCAGCAAGAGCAAGATGGGTAGTTTGGCAATAGTTTGTGGACCAAATCCTTGGAGATTCGTTGTCCCCATGGATACTGTAATTGCTGAAGTTAAACTTTGTTCAGAGCACTTGTGGAATGAATAAGTGAACATACGGAGAGAGATGTGCAGGCTTTAAGATGTACTCACATGTGCCAAGAAAATGTTTATGTTGCCCCACATGGCTCAGTCAGATTGAAAGAGTCTGATAAATAAATAGGCTATAATATTTATTTTAACATTTGCTCAGTCTGTCTTCTTTTTCTCAAGTGCACAGAGCTATTTTTCCCACTGGAACTGTCAGCTCAGGTCCTCATCTGGTATAAACTATTGCCTGTCTCTGTTTTATGTCTATAGGAGTTATAGTCCAGTGCCTCTGCACCTTCTCCAGAGCGCCCAAAGTAAGGCTATTGCGGCATCCTTGATGTTGTGAAGATATGTCATAAATTTGGGCCTTTTTCTACCTCAGAGACAGAAATGTTGTGAAGGGCTTTACTAGCTGTGTGTGACCAGAAGTTCACTTGGTTGTTGCTTAAGGAACTGCTGAACTTGGACAGAGTTAGTGTTAGGGTTTGGAAGGAGGGTAAGAGGCAAGAAGGGAAAAGAAAAGGTTGGCCAGGGGAATGGAGAGCTGTGTGCTCAGCGGCAGCTTCATCTGCAGATCATCTGTAGAAGGGAGGTCTTATTGACAGGTCTCGCCTAATGCTGCTGCCCAAATCCCTTGACAGTATGGCAGCAGTAGACTCAACTGGTTGGTCTCCATCTGGGGTCTTGCTCCGTATGGTTAGGGGCCTCCCCACGGCCTTGATTCTTTCACAGACAAAACTCATCTTTTTTTCCTTTTCTTTCCTTTTTTTTTTTTTTTTTTTTTAATACATCTAATATAATGCTGTCAGTACTTTAGGTAATTGTCTTCTTGGGATTTGCCTCTGAACTATTAAATAGCTATAGCCTTCATTTGCAGCTATAGCAAGCTCTTCATATGCAGATTCCCTTCTGAAGAGGCAACAATCAGAAGCCTCAATAAGACAGAAGATTCTCCTTTCATTTGCCAGTTTTAAGCCTTGAATAACTAGGCATAAAACATCAAGGTTTGGAAGAAGGAGGAATGAATAAAATGCAGTATATTAGAAGTTATAATTAGAATTGTGATTGCGTTTAGTATCGTTAAGCCTCCTCCATTGTAATAACTACGTAGCTTTGAATAACAGGCCTAGCCATACTTGCAGTGAAATGTGCATCTTCTTCTTAGAGAATACTTTGGTTTATTACACAATGCTGACATATGCACCATAGTATGCTCTGCTGAGATCCCATGGGTGGCTTCACTCGAGCGTCCATATACATGCAGTGTAGTCTAAGGCATACCATACAGTTGATGTTTGTGAATATTAGCCACTAAACTTCTTCCAAACAATAGCAGTTTTGTGTGTATGGAGGGCATCTGGTGTGGTAAGATCTCTGCAGACACATGTGAAGCTGCTCCATTGGTATGGTAGAGATTGGGCAAGGGGCTCCTGTATAGCTGGGGACTTCTGTCCCGATGGTATGTCCACATGTCTGGCTGTGCCTGAGCACGGTGTGCTTGGGCAAATCTTCTACCTTTGCCTGAAGCTTTCCTTGCAATAGGGAAAGCAGGTGAGTGACATTGTGTGGATTGCCTTGGAAAGGCCTTCAGTAGACAACATCCTATGGCTCTTGGCTACAGTGCCTTTGGAAACTCCTTGTGAATTGGCATGCGGAGTTGAAGAGTAATTGTTTCCTCTGCAAGGCTGCTGACTTGCTTTGTGCTCTGACGGTTATATGCTAACACCTGAACAGCAGAACATAAGTTTTAATGAGCTTCCTTCTTTTTAACTCTGTATGTAGAAATGTATGAAATGTAGAAATTCTGTATGCATGAGTGTAAACAGTGTCACATCAAAAGCGGGAGGCATTACGCCTCTTCTTCCTGAGATATAAGAGTGAATATGGGATACATTCCCAGGATTTAAGAAGGGAAAGACTTGAGCTATGGATAGGGCAGTCAAATATTGATTGTTAAAAGTGTAGCCCATTAATTCTACCTTTGATGGGCTTGCATGAAATCATAAATCTTTGCACTGAATCCTTTTTTTTTTTTTTTTGCTTAAGTCTAAAATCTATATTACTGCTTGATCTTTCAAACCAGTAGGACTTTTTCCTCTGACTTAAGCCCTGAGATCCTATCTTAACAAGACATTTAAGGCCATGCTTGCTTCAAAATCCCTTTTTAAATCTGTGCCATCCTTTTATTACTTTAAGGTGAATGTGTGCTTGGTTCACTTGCTGGATCAGGGCCTTGGGGATGAAGGAGACAGGCAAATGCAAGAACATCCATGAACTCAGTATGTCCTGTGAGCTCCCTGCTTCCTGTCCATGTGACTGTCTTGGACACAAGTCTGTGGCTTCTTCCTTGGGCATAGCTGGTAGCACACTGACCCATCAGGCATGTGTTGGGGTCAAGTGGTGGCTTTCAGGTGTTTGCAGACTTCTTTGCTTTTACGGGTGACTCATCTGGTGTCAGGGTCCTCCTCAAAATGCCGTCAGAGAGCCCCAGTTATGGAGCAGCTTGGCTGTGACCCCTGGAACACGCTGTTATTTGCTTCTAAAATAAAGCTCTGAGTGGTGTTTGGTGTCTGGGCGATGCCATACTTGGAGGCAGTCTAAAATCCTCTGTGAAAGCTCGTGGAGAAAATGCACTCGTACTCATGACTTGTGAGATCATCAGTAACCTCCTGTTTGTTGACCGTGCTTGGCGGTCTGCGAGGAAGCTGGGCTTAGAGGGATGTTTTGCACCTTTCTGCTGATACTGGTCTGCACTGCAGAAAGGCGAGTGAGAGAAAGGGACAAAAAGGAGGGCTATACATGGGACTGTGGGCCATGGACTAGGGCTTTTTCCCTAAAGGTCTCATAATGAGTGTTCTGTGTTGGACGTTTAAGTCACAGCTACGAGCTGTCTATGGAATAGATAGAGAAGGGAAATAAAGGCCATCTGCGCTGAGCAGTTGTCCTGCACCTGTGCGGAGCTAGCTGAGGAGTGGGGAAGTCTTGAGTCTTGCTCCAAGCTGTGGGGCCCGACTGGATGGACATGCCTCTTCTGAAGGCTGGTCCCTGCTCGGAACAGGAACAGAATGGTGTTCAGCTACACTTGTCCATCTTATGGGCTCTTACTTGAACCTTGGCCCTATCAAGGTGAACACATTCTGTCTTCTGCTCCTTCTCCTGCTCCTTCTGCTGTGGAAACATTCCAACCCCCAACCTTCTCCATACTCTTTGGATGGAGCCAAGGTGATCTGCTTGCCAGTGTATATTGCTACTGATGATTGTGTGACCTTTTGCAGAATGACTCATTAGGAGTTTTGTGCATCATTGCACCATTCTACGTTCTGACTCACCCTTATCTTGTGGGAAATGGACAAGATGGTTGTGATGCAGAAAGGCAGAGGTATGGTGATCATGGATCAAGGATCATGGCAATGGTTAGGCTTTTTGCTTTGGTTATGGAGCTATTTCAGCCTGGGTAGTATTTCACATGTGTTTATTTCAGCAGTGTGTTTTGAGTCCTGGATGGCTGAAGCTGAAGCCTGGTGCAGTGTGGATGGACACAAGGCGTGCTCCCTGGGCCTGTCCTCTTGCCATGTGGTGCACTTGCCCTCCTGTGCTATAGAGTCTGAAGCTTGCCTTCCATGCACCCCCATGCCAGAGATTTTAACTGAAATATTGCTGAGATAAAACAGAAAAGTGAGAGGGACTTAGACATGGTGGATTCATTTTCATTGAGGTTAATTTTCAAAAGGCAAAACCCTGAGCTCTCCTTTGGGCTCTTTTAATATTTGTACAGCTTTATGAGGATGAAAGGCTACTTAAGTTCTTGGTGTTACAGTTCTTAGAGACTGAAGATGATATGCTGCTACCCTGTAGTTAGGCAATGCACAGCTGCAAAGCATATTGCTAAAAAAGGTCTGGCAAGAGCTTACTGCATTCTGCACCCCTTTACAAAGGGTGAAATGTTTTAAGGGATTTTGTGGGAGAGCTGTAACAAAATGATTTTACCAAAGACAATGCTGCTGTCAAAGCAGCTGACCCTATATAAAGCAATTGTTGTGTAAGACCATAACCTGTAAAATCTGGCCTTGAAGTCAAATCTCAGGTATTTTGGCTACAAAATCCTTTCTAAAAGGTCTTGTGGATCAGGAGGAGCAAGATCATGAGTAGTTTAAGAATGATAATTGGATGAGTGTGTGTCAGAAATAGGCAGGGCTAATGCTAGGAATTCTGACAGGCAAATTGACACATCTCAGAAAACGTTAGCTAAATATTAGAGGTAGTCCAGAGTGATGGGGAAGAATGATAATTAAATGTGTGGCCAAGCACTGATAGGTGAGAACACAGCACTTCAGCAAGCACAGGCAGGAAGAGGGGCTGTAGCAACAAGGGAGGTTGGGAGCTTTTTGGCACTACTGGAGAAAAGGCTTAAATGACGGTAGATTACCCGAGGAACCAGTCCTTGTCTCTCCGTGATAACACATGGAACCGCCTTCCTGCCATATTCGGATGCCTCACAATAATCTATGTATATGCCCTTGCAGTGGCTTTGTAGAAGAGTAATTTTTTTCTAGCCTTATTTTGCAGACTGAAAATGATGGTACAGGAGACTAGTTTATGCCTATGCAGCAGCAGCTTACAGAGGGGTCTTCACAGTGCACAGTGCACAGTGGACCTTCAAGCCCTAGCATAATGATATTCCCATCATCCTGAGTTTAGCTAACTGCCGCTACAGGGTTCCTGCTCTCAGTTGAGGATCTTCTAAATGAGGATGGAGAACAGCACGAGACCTGTCCTGTCCTGTACTCCACTCTGGAAGGCTGCTGCTTCCTAGTAGGTTGTCAGGACAATAGTCAGAAATTCCTAGGAACCTTTTATCTGGTTTGATTTTTTTTTTTTTTATTTTTTTTTAGTGATGAAAAATGACATCTTGGGAAGGAAAGGGATTTACACACGATTTAATGTTAGTCTCATTTAATCTTTACTGAAATTGGGGCAATTTCTGCATCTGATTGAAATGAGAGCAGGCTTAAACTAGTGAGTGAAAATTGTTTTCTTGTTTCTTTATCTGGTGCTGTGCTGACCTTAAGGTCTCAAAAATTATGATGTGAAGGTCTGCACCCAGCTGAGACAGGGTTTAGGCTCTAAAACTGGACCCTGGAAGTGCTCTTTTCTGGTGGCAATGAGATTGCTGCATTTCCTCTAGTATTTGATATGCCCACATTAACTAGCCAGATTTGACCCAAGAGGCATTGGCAAAGGTGGTCAAGTTTTGGTCTGGAATTCAAAAGCAAACTTCTTATGGCAAGTTTGTGCATTCATAAGATGCTTGTCTCCTCTTAAATCATTACCAGGTTACTTTTCACTTTTAAAGAAATTCTGACAGCTTTGAGGTTTTCGGCTGTAACTGTTATGACCTGACTCTTCCATTATCAATTGTTTTACCTCTAAATTGGATGGAGTTTTCCTGATGAATTTGGCAAATTCGGTATCAAAGTATTATTTGCACTTTTGATGGTCTGGTATCATTCCTTCCTCTAATTATGCAAAAAGGTAAGGTTTCAGGAAAGCTGTGTATTTAACTTGTTCCGCTCAGTAATAGAGTTTCTGAGTGGTAACTAAACCTGGTCCTGCTCACAGCTCCTGGGCATGCATTCATGATTATAAAAATAGAACAATAAGGAGAAAATTGTTTTTCTGCATTTTTTTTTGTTAGGTTGCCTTTTAGATTAAGTGATGCAGCACTGAAGCTGGAGCCTTAACAATGACTCATGTTATTGGATGTTGCCTTTTGAATCAATCTCTAGGTCTCAGAGCTAATTATTTTTAGGATAGATGAGAGTGCATGTATGTTGCCTCCCTTCCCCTGTGCTGGCACGGCCTGTGAGAAAGGAAGGGATTTGCACAAGGTCCATTATAAATGCTGACCCTCTTGGTGCAACTTAAATAGGACCTGGAAATACTGGTAGGAGTGCAAAACCCCCTAATCCTAATAAGAATGAACATTCGGATAAGAAGTTCTTTGGATACTCAGATACAGTGAAATTTTAATTATGCCCTTTTGTGACTCCAATCCTAAATTGCTGCCTTAACAGCATTCCTATCAGTAAGGCTAAATAAAATGGCATTAACTGGTGCAGTTCCGTGTTAGCAGTTTATCACAAACATTTCTTAGGAGCAAGGCTCGCTGCATTACTTATCCACTAGGGATACTGAGTGTTGTTATACGCTCCACTGTAGCTCACCCTGTTGCTCTGTGTGTGTGTGTATTTTTACTAAATACAGAATTTAGGCTTTGCAACTATTTGTCTTCTGTGGTTGTGCAGGATAATGGCTGAGGATGAAACCTGCATTACTATCCTTAAGTTAAGCAGCCTATAAATACTTGTGCATAGTGTACGAGCTTTCCAAATTTTCAGCAGTGAAGCATAACATGGTATGCTGGAGTGAGATATTATGGGTGTACCAAACAAAGGTGTGTGCATCTTGTATTAAGTGGCTCCTGGAGAGAGAGAGGAGAGAAAAAAAAAAAAAAAAAGGATGCTTTAAAGCTGTTAAAGACAGAGAGATTTAGGTGGGAGGCCCCGACCTTTTAAGTCTCTTAAAGCCATACAGTGCTTCAAGGTTGTGGCAGAAGGAGGATTGCAAGCTGCAAGACCTATTCCCAGCGCTTCCTCTAAACTGTGAACATGCCTGTCCCTACAGCAAAGCCAAAACCTAAGGTCTCTACTGTGAAATCTCTGAGAGTGAAACTTGGGATGTTTATAAGCCAGTTATCTTCAACCCTCTCACATGTGCACGTGTGGTGCTCAGTTGTAGTCCTCACTCACGCTTCTGTACCATTATGAACAACCAAGCTAGTGAAATGATGGAAATACCTCCAACTGCTCATAGCCATGTCTCATGTTCAGAATAAAATATATAAAACTCATATGCAAATTAAGGTGACTTTCTAAACTATCGACAGCTCAAACATCTACAGTGTTAATTCTTCCATATACGTTTTGGTGGACTTACTCATCAGAGGACTCCATAGGCAGAAAAATAAAAACACACAGTTGATTAGATGGACTATTAGAGAAAAGTGGGTGGAAAATGAGTCAGTGACTCTAGTTGTTATGGTACCTAACTGTACGTATTGTGGACAGGTCTAATAGCTTAATTTGGATATGTGCTTATGAGTAATTCTCTCTTCCTTTCTGCTATGCAGAAAAAGCACCTGCACTCTCATTTATTATTTATCTATGAGCAACATTTTTCATTTAATTATAAATGTCAAGGTAAAATGATCTTTTCTGGGAATAGGAATGGCTCTTACACTTAAAGGGTAATGTGTGCTTCGAAAATGTTAATATATTTTAATTAGTGGAGATATGTTGAAATTAGTCTGCTGCACCAAACTTTGTAGAAATTATCTTTTGAGGGGGATTTGCAGAAAATCTGAAAAAAATAGGATCATTTTTTTGGTGGTTCCAAATGGTCATTTGTTGATAATTAAAGTGATTCCTTCTGATGCAGTAAAATATCACCCTTGTACTTTAAGAAATGCTTCTGTTGTGGATGCACATGGAGTATAATCTATAGGAACAGACTCACTGACATCATGCATTTGCTTTTCAATTACCCTCTATTTCAGATTTGGTAACTTCTCCATTTGCAATGTTGATTGCTATGCATATGCAAATTCTCAACAGCAAAGTCAAAAACTGAATGATTTTGAAAGAATTCTTCCTGCATTTTCTTGCACTGTATTGTATCGTAGAGGAAAAATAAGGGAAGATACCAAAAATGCCATTTGTCTCTATAAAGAAAAGGAGGGAAACATGAAACAGGTAAGGATTAGGTCTGCCAGTCATACATATCTTTAGAAAAGTACTCTTGAATTCATGGAAAAGGCATTTGTCTTTTTGGTATTCCGTCTCCATTCCCTTTCTCCAGGTAGAAAGGCCTTAAGAAGTGGGGATGTTACCAATGGCCTAATCTTTGTTCCTATGATGGAAATATTGGAGCAGGGACCCTACCCAAAGGGATGCTGATTTTCGTGTTAAATGTCATTTGGGGACAACATGCCTTGAGGTAGGATCTTCCCCCTCATCTTAACCTGGGGATGCTCTGACCCATTCATGCTGTAGACAGGCCCTGCTGCATGGTCTCCTCTGCTTTCATGTGCCTCGTGGGAAGTCCACAATCTTTCATGTTGTCAATCTTTGCTATATTATCTAGCTTCACCATCAGGAGATCTTCTCAGAATCTTTGGAAGGAGCAGCTGTAATAAAATTAATATGTTTGAAAGCTTCAGTGATGAAAAATGATGTTTTTCTGCATCCCTGCTCACATGAGTAATTTCACTAAAGTCTCGGATGACTTGCTTGAATAGAGGCCGTTATTCATGAAGTCCAGCTCTGGACATCCTTGACGAAGAGCACATCGCTATCAGTAGTTTCATTGATTTAAGAAACAAAACCCAATAAATTGTTTCCATGAGAGATTCCCATTATCTTTTTATTTGGATTAGATTGGGTCCTGGGGATTTGGGGTGGAGTCTCCTTTTCCCTAGAAGCTCTGTACATTCATGTCATGAATCATCACCTTTGTCCTACCTATTTGTAAACCAAAGATCAGGTTTTTGGAGGATGTGTTGGTTTAATTCCACCAATTTCAACAGTCAGTTCTGCCACAGTTTCTTTAGCAGGTTAAAGTAGCCAAAGCAGACCAGCATATGGTGAAAATGTAACAGGTGTCTAAGGGGAAGACAAGGCATATAATGCCATCCAGTCCAGATGTCTTGATAACACTTCCTGGCTTTTTCCTGAAAGCTGCACATTCATTTTCTTTGAGTTGCAAAGTATTTTGCACAGGAACTGCAGGGTGGTAATGGCTCATGGTGAGTCTTGCAGCCTCAGTTGTGCTGCTTGTTTTCAATTATTAGTTTTTCTCTGAGGTTTTATTTCAGCACACTTTTTGATATTGGTAGCTGCAATGTGCAGCTATTAGCACTGAAAAGATGTTTTTCTATGAGCTGAATCTTCATCAAGACTTTGAAATTGTTCTTCAAAGAAGGAAAAAATTGACTGTAGTGAAATGGGACTTCTGAATGCAAAATGGCTCCAGTGAAGCTGGAAGACTAGCTATGCCACCAGAGGAAGTGCAGTCCCTGTGCCTGTGCTTCAGAGTTACTAAAGCACAGAGATTTGTGGCTTTGGTGCTATCAGTGCGTGGCTTGAGAGCTGGGCTTGGCCGGCAGCTCCTGCTATGCATGTAGAGCGCCCAGCTGGACATGTTTCCCAAGCGGGGGCTAAACCCAGGCAGCGTGTGCATTAACCTAGGGGCTATGTCCTGGCATCTCCACACTTGTGCACTACTGAGGGAAGTAAAATTGCCAGAAAAGCCAAAAAAATCCAGCAGCAGTACCAGAGTGCAAGGTTTGACATGAAATAGTAATAGCAGCTAACTGGAGCTCTTCAGAAAAAGAAATAATAAAAATGATGGCATTAACAAAACAGTGAGGATAAAAATATCTGTATCAGGAAAGGAAAACAAACAGATGAAATATAAAGAAGCATCTCTGATTAACAGAGGAAACATAACAACTAAGAAAGTGGAATTATGGGTACTATAGGGGAAGAAAAAGGTGGTGTTGGCCAGTGATGTTGACCAAAACATATCAAGGAAATGGAGAGAGATTTTGTATGCTCTTTAACAATGGAGGAGAGAAAGGAATACTTGCTGTGCACTAATTCCATTACTGTGATAATGTCTTAATTATCTTATAGTGGAAGGATACTCCCCTATATACTTGTGTGGCAAAAATGTGCCAGCAATGAAGATCATCTAAGTACCAGGATGGATGATATGAATGTAGAAAACCAACACCCAAATAATATATGTAAAGAATTTGGTACAATATGAGTCATGGAAAATTCTGAGAAAAGGGAAAATGTATCCTTTTTGAAAAAAGGACGGTCTTGGTGGTCACGGGCTGTAAACCTGACTAATATAGTGTAACAAATAACAGAGGAGAGAAAATCATTATCTATCAAATAGTGAAAATGTAGATTTCACCAGAACAAATGATGTCAGACAAATTTGATTGCTTTTTCTGATAGAGACAAATCAGTGGATGGAGGTGATTACAGCTCATATTATTTTTACTGGGACTGTGATAAAACACTTGGTATTGTATTGCTTGAAACTTGCTTATACAATGAATTCAAGCTGTATTTTGCATCTTGTCACATGGATTGAAAAGTGTCAAAGGAGTTGTAAACAATGCAGTGACACATTCAGACAGAGATTCACAGAGCAAAACCCAATTCTATTTAACATTTCCGTTGATAAATGTAAGCTTCAACTACTCTATGAAAATGTGTAGAAGATAAAGAAATAATTAATGTCATGGAGCTATTTCCAGATAGGCATGTAACTTAGTGACACAGCACCCACTGAATTATTTTTATATACTTAGTGTTTGCGTTATTTTTTGTTTAGGATTTCATGAGTACTCAAAGAACTAGATAAGACTCTTCCTTATTTCTACCTAACAGAAGGATTTGGCTATATGCAGTAAATCTGCTGGATGTCTCCTAACAGCACCATTGCTTTACTCAGAATGAGACGAGCCAGTATTTGCAAACATCTGATCAAATTTGCAATGGGAATTCAATGTTTTCTTTTATTTTTTCTCCAAAGGCTAATCCCGGACACTGAGACAGATTTTTTTTGCCCACACACGTTTGTTCATCTTTAATTTTTAAAGTTCCCGTTGTTCTGTAAGGGAGTAGATACAAGTGTTATGGCATGCTGCTGGCTGGGGGCTAAAATAATATGTCTGGAACATGTTTAAATGGGACACATGGAAATTTTGGCATGTGCTGAAGTGCTCGACAGAACAACCCCTAGTGAGAACGCTCACCCAAATGACTTAATTCCTGCACACTAGCTAGCATCTATCCATAATAAAAAATGTCTTTCTAATGACTTCTTTCAGAAGAGAGAGTTGCATTAACCAGAAAAACGACTCCCAATGAATAATTCAAGTATCTGTAGTAAAAATAATCTAGAAGACCTGTTCAGTGGAAAACGGAAACCTGGAATAAAGGTGTATTTAGAGAGATCCAGGGATACAAGGTGACAACATAATAGACTAAATTTGTTTTGTGGCATAGTGGAAAAAGATCACAGTTTGATAATAGAAAGTGGCGGTCTGTCTCCTGGTGCCTTTTCATGAAGAATATTGTTCCTGATTTTTTTCCTGTCTTTGCAGTTTATATAGCTTTTTGCACCACAGCAAAATGAGTATTTGATGTGGTAGTTATGTTCTTCTCATTCTATGACAGCTTAATTTATACTCAAGGAGGTTTGGGGGAATTCAGCCTTTTGTTTTTTGCTCCTGTTCTGGACACCTTAATACCAGAAGTATGTTGAGTCTTGCAGGTTGATTTTCAAAAGCCAGAGGAATTCTCTTTTAACAAAGTGACCCTCTGAGAGTGGCCCGGACTGGTTCCTGAACTCCTGGGTCCATCCCTGTGACTCCTCTGATGCAGCAGTGGAGCGCTTTCTGAGGCTCCTCCTTTTCTCTGGGGAGCATTCGTGTGCCATAGAAATATTTTCCTGGGAAACTGAGATGGATTTTGACTTTCTAACTTAAGGTAAACGTCCTAGGGGACACTGTGCTTGTGCAAATGCTTTTATAAACATGTGCAGAACAGACTATTGCTGAAGCAATCTTAATGCAGCTTTTAAGTCTTTTTCATATTACCTTATCAAAATGTGTGTATGGGCCATGATTCAGTGCAGGATTATCCAGGGAGCTGGCAGATTTTTGTGCCCATTTAGGGTCCCCATGTTGCTGAGCCAGTCCTGCTGCTGAAGGCTTCAGACCTTCTTAAAATGACCAAAGTTGTGAAGGCTTTAATGAGTCTGCCTTAGAGTGTTTCAGGTGAAGGTCCAGTTATAGATGGTGTTTCGATCTCTTGCATTGTCAAAGTCACCAGGAACCCATCATCTAAACTGCTGTGAGGACCTTTATACTTTGTGGGTCACAGGTTAGCAGTTTGAAAAACTCTTCTTCCTGTTGCCTTTGTCCACTGCCCAGAAACAACAAGAAAAGCTTAAAAAAACAGATCCTGCTAGAGGAAAAAATGATTTAGGCAATTTAAAATTCTGCATTTTCAGATGAGATCAAGCATAAATGCTGGCTGGCCTGCTGATGTTGTGTTACCATGCTGCAGTATTTCTACTGTGAGTGTGTTATGTGGTACCTAACGTGCAGTTACATTTCTTATGCTTAAAATGAACCACTACCTTTACTTTGACAGTGAGAAGCTTGCCTTTTACTTGCATTTTCATTCTTAATCCCTCTGTCTCCTTATCATTCTTAGCAAGTCATTTAGCCCTTTTCTCTCCTAGCCTTATGCTCCTTCCCATGCTATTGCACGCTTAGATTTATAAATGAATTTATAAAATTCACTTTACAGAGACAGCTCCTGCAAGCTGTGTCTACATAAAAGACCAATTAATCTTGAGAATCAATCTTGAAGTAAGCTGGGGAAGGCTTCTGGTATTCACAATCTTGATCTGTATAAGTGTGATGTTGTATTAGTTGCCTGTGGCTTATATTTTAAAGATAATAAAGGAGAAAAAAAAAGAGCACAGGCTTTTTTTTTTTTTTTTTGTATCAAGTTCTGATAAAACTCAATTGAAGTCAACTGACTTTAAAAGTGTGAATGAAATTGTGTTTTGATACTTGAGTTCGTTTGATGGTCACTTTCTCTAAAGAGTAGGTGTTCTGGGAAAATAGTACTGTGTCAGATTGCAGCCTCAGTGACAATGGAGCAGGGTAACTTTGGACAAAAAATATTGGTTTTAATCAGAAGAACTCTAGAAATCATTTTGATTCAGCTTGATTTATCTTTTCACTGCTTACTCTGGAGTCAAACTTTAGTTTTGTCAAGTTTGATGTAGATTTACCAGAGGTCACTTCGCAGACTGTTATTGTAGGTAGGAACTATCAAAATAGAACAGATCAGTTCTTCAAAGAGCAAGAAAACAGCCAACAAAGAGAAAGACTATGAAATGCAACAGAAGCTCTCATTTTCTTTCTCAGAACTTGGCAGTTTTAATGTGTATGCTATATATAGATACCCTTGATTCCATCTCTCTTCAAAGCGCACTTTCCCCAATCTAAATAAGGTCTCAAGTATGACATGCTACAAGTTGGGAAGTGTGTTGAATTTATATATTTTTTTCTCATAATTTTTACAAGATATAAATAAAGTCAAGCTGAAGAACTTTAATAAAGGATCAGAACTACCATTTGCATAGTGAATCATACTTCGATATTTTTAAAAAATCACATTAGGGAAATCCAAGGAAGGAAACTCTTACTACAAACAGGAAACTGATAAGAAACAACAAGTGAAGCCAAATTGGACTGGGAATCTGGAAATTCATAGATAATTTGCAAATTAATTTGCAGTGTGGTAATCCTGAAAAGTGTTTAAGTTATCCTTGAAGTAGATAGAAAGTAAGAAAATTTTTTCTCCCCTTTTGAACTCCAGGATATTATCAAACTTTGAAATAAATGTATTTACTTTTTTATTTTGTTTTCAAGCTTTGAAGTAAATATATTTACTTTTTTATTTTTTTAAATAGGCAAAAAAACCCTCTAGAATATGAACCCACCCCCCACAGCTTGTACTCAAGGGGGGATGGGTTCAACATGTGCTGTGGACAGCAAGAGTGTTTTTTCCACTGATTTTAAGTAGTTCTAAAAATGGTCCATGTTTTCCTTTCACTTCCATAGCTCTGGAGTTGCTTCTTCACAATAAAATAAAAATTTCTCTTTTTACAGTTAGCTTTGCAGCAGTGTTGTAAGATGCTGTAAGACTAAAAATGAATATAGAACTAAAATCTTTCACAATTGAGATAGTAAAAAGTACCACAAAATTATCAAAGATCATGTTGCTAGTAAGCCTTTCAACAAGGATATTTCAGGAGCTGTAAATGGGCACAGTCATCATCATCATCTCTTGGGGCCCATATACCACCTCATCCCCTACTAATACGATTTTCCCAAAGTCTCTGCTCTGTGTTTCGCTGAGAAGAAGGTTATTGTGGAAGGTTATATATACACTATGGTGAATCACATGGCCAAGTACAAGTAAAGGGTAGTTTTGTACATCAGCAGTAAAAATGGTCAAGTTTTGTCTGATTTGGATTTATGCCTTGCTATTGTTGGCTGGTGCAGGACCCTCTTGGCGTCTCACAGGGTGCTGAGTGCCCGCAGAGCTTATGGTCACCTTTGTGGTTCCAGCCAACTTGCTGCAGTCCCCAGCCCTTCTTCAAAAACGTTGTGTTCTTGTGCCCTTCAAAAATGGAGACCCCACGTAGGAGGGGGGATGAAGGAACCTTGTCAGTGGTGCTTGGGTCTGTGACAAGACTATGGATGATTGGCTCTTTCCTTTTGCATTTTAAGCCAGTTCCTTGGGGTAGCAGAAAGATGCTGATGCTGAGGAACGTCTACCCGTGCCGTGTTGTTTGTACAACCTTCCTGGTAGTGATCACTGATGATCCATGTGGCTACTTCTGGTCGCATAAACTCATGTTGACCTTAATAGCGATATATGTAGACTGGGAGACTTGTAAGGAATGACATGGTTGTCTCGTGTGTGGGCACAGTAAGTGCTAGCGTGGACCTGTGCTGTGGGGATGCCGTAACCTTTGTCTCTATCGCGGGTTGCTGGGATACACAGCAACTCAAGTGACAGATACACAGCACTCGTAATTACCCATTTTTCTGTCCACAGGCTAGGACTGCTAATTTTCAACACGGTCTGCTCTGTTTCTAATTGTGGCTGTAGGTCTGTCAAGAGCCTAGCTAAAATTTGGGCTACGTGGCTTGTCCTGTTCAGCTCTGCTTTTAAAATATTTATTACTGTGCAGAGAACTCTCCTTTTAAAATGATCTTTCCTTCTCCCATTTAATTTCACTGCAGAGGTGTTCGTATTATATTTATACATTCACAAAACTGGGATACTGCTGTCAGATTTGCTGTGTTCACTTTTGCTTAATGCTCCCAAAATACTAAAGCAGCAAACACAAAAAACGCTGGAAAGGAGAGCATCATGGGGCTGCTTCTCCAGCAAACCACAAGACTCCTCCAGCCACTTGATATACAGATGATACAGGTTTTACAAAATGTTGCTCCTCTGTGGAGAGATTTTTTTTTTTTTTTTTTTTTCATGCACATTTATAGGAGTGCCAAATCCCTGTTACAGGGAGAACTGCGGATCTGATCCCAGACGCCCTTTCAGAGCTACAGCCGCTAAAACATGGAGCTTTCTTATATGATCAGGAAGTCAGGAGAGATAGGTGTGCTACATGGTTTGGTCCTGAGTGGTATTTTTGTTTGACTGGCTTGAAATTAATTGAAGGATATCTACTGACTTAGGGGATTTGGATGGTGACCCTTTTCTGAGGTAGTTAAAAGCTAAACCTCTCTAGGACCAACAGTTTCCTGTCTCAGCAGAAATACTAGGACCTCCAAGGAAACAGAGTCCACTTCATTATGGAAGCTGAGCTTCCTTTTTTTCCTTTTTTTTTGAACCAAAAGGTGAAAAGCGTCTGTTGACAAGTATCAAAAGTATCCAAGAATTTGTCTACTTGGACTTTAAAGTATTCTGGACCACGTGAATGTAAAAGTAGGTAGTCTGTTTGTAAAATCACTAGCTAGGACATGTAGACAATATCCATTTTTGAAAATGTTTCACCTTGAGAAGTTTACAGAAATTTGGATGTTTCCTACAAAGTATTTCAGGGAAATTGTGGAGCCCTTGACGGCTCAGGAGGGCAGACATGTCCTTTTGAGTACTGTGGTGCTGGATTACCTCTGATAGATGTTAAAAGTCTTCTCTCCTGAGCTTAAAAACAATTGTTTTTTACTTTAGCTTCCTCCTTGATCCTATGCCCAGAATAATCTATTTTCTGCCCTTTCATGTGTAGTCTCATAGCATTAACCTTACAAATGTATTGTGTTTGTTCTGAATATAATCTATTTAATGGGAAATGTTTGCCTGAGGCTACAGATCTTAACTAAGCATTAGGCAGACCTAATGCAGCCATGGTGACTATTGGACTGCAGAAGCGAAGGCTGCTTTTTTTTAATTATTTTTATTTTTTCCTTTCTTAGCTGCATAAATCTCAGAGAATCCTTAGTCGTGTGTTAAAGCTTGTTTGGCCTGAGGAGTTAATCCTCTGTAAGACAAGTCTGTCTCACTTTTGTGCATGAAAGCATGGTCTAAATCCAGAATAGTTTTCTTTACAAATTATCTTTCATAGTCTTCTACTGAGGAAAGGACTGGGCAAAATGTCTTTAACAAAGTGTAAGCTTATTGAAAATTGACAGCCAGGAAACTTCAAAATTTTATCTGAAACTGAATTTTAAAATATTTTTAGTTAAAGGAAAAAATATTTTTTTAAAATTTAAACATTTTAATGACTTTTTAAAAATTTTAATTATAAACATTCAGTTTATCCTGGAGAAAATTATTTTTTATTTATTTAATTTTTAAATTATAAATTAATTTTAATTTATAAATTAAAATATTTAATTTTTAAATAAAATATTTCAACATGACCTCTTTTGTTGAAAATATGTTGAAAAAATGAAAGGTCTAAAAGTGAAACCATCATAGTCCTTTTGTTCTTGATTATCAGAAACATACAGAAGCTTTCACTTCATTGGAGAAAACAATTATCTTTGGTCTCATCCAAAATGTAAGTGTTGATCTGGCTCCTAGCTGAAGTGTACTTTATTCACCTATAGAAGACACCACCAATGCTGCTGTCTTTAACATTTCCCTATATGTGATAACCTTAATTTATGCCCATGTCTCATTTCACTTGAGTAATACGATTCTCTCTCTAAAATGGGGAGCATACAGTTGCTCACTGTTACTTTTTTGCCTTTGCTTCCTACAGCTACCTGCCAGCCTGAGTTCCTGGGATTAAGAACTTTTGTCCATTTTCTGATTTTTAGAAGGGTTTGCTATGCCAGTAAAACTGTGCCTCCCCCTCTCCCCACCTAAACTTCTCCCCATAAAAATAATTCATTAGTTGTTTAGGCTTGTGTTCATTTCCATGGTTTCACCCTGGTTCATCAGGACTGCAGGGGAGGCTGGTTAAATGAGGCTGTACATGGTTGTAAAGGAGCCTGATGAAAGGATTATAGTTATGCAGACTGCAATATTAAATAATGAAACCTTTTCTAACAGGAAGAATTATGTGCAAGATCCTGCTAGTTACAAGGACGCATTTTGCTTGCATGCAAGTACAAGAAAATCTCTGTGCTTCTAAGACTGCCCAATTAGATCAGAGTTTCTTCTCTGTGAGCTACCCGGTGAGGGATGTATTAACTCCAAGAGCTCCCAAAGCAGGTGACTCCGAGGCATACACACTGATACCCCAGCTTGGTGGCTCTAGGAGCGCGGGACGTGTCGCCGTGCTGGAGAGCATGCTTTTCCTGGAGGACACGGGTAGCTCTGCTGTCCCTTTCTGTGGCCCCATTTGCAGCCCTGCAGGCAGCTTCTATCCACTGGGCTCCATGGGTGTTCTCACAGCGTGCCTTCCCGGGCCCACGTGTGTCTGCCTCCAGGCTTGCTAACCATCCTGCTCCCCGCTGCCATGTGCAATCCATAACGTCCCTTTTTTTTTTTGTTATTTCCTCCAAGGATACTTATTGCCAAATAACAATACGGATTTAGGTGTTCAGCAGGTAATTTATGTTCTGCACTAAGTGGACTGTTTTCAGTGCCATGTCCCCCCTGTTATAGCTGCAATGCAAGGCCCAGAGGGGTGAAGACTGCTAACCCAAAGATGGGCCCTAGTGCTAAGTGATGGGCTCTTTATGAGCTAGGAAAGACAAGGAGAGAAGGTCTCCTCTCCATCATGTCTGCCATGAGTGAAAACGATTTAGTTTGTGTTGGGTAGGAAAAGGCCACCAGTGAGGCATATGGCCTCTGGCAGAAATTACTTTGGGAAGAAGGTGATTATGAGAGGAATTGGCTTTCTGTCTATATCAAACCTTTCCTGTGTGCCCCTGACAGGCTAGGTAAGCTGTGGTGTGGAGAAGATGCCCTGATGGCAGGCTCTTATTGAAAGCCAATAGATTTAAGAGGTGAACAGGATGATTTCCACAGATGAGGAGCCTCGAGGTCATGGTAGTGAGTCTAGTGCTATCCCCAGTCTGAGGTGGCTGAGTTGGCCATCGTTATCATTCAGGTTGTCCTGAACTCCACCCTTGCCAAACAAAGTCTTCATTTCATGGGCCTCATCCAACAGCAGGTGCAAGGGCATCTCCTGTTCTTGCTAAGACTTTGTGACACCTCCCTCTGCTAAGGAGAGTAGTGATTTTGGTCACTTAAATTCTCCCCCAGCACCATCAGCATAGACTTAGCTTCTTGTCAGATGCCTCCTGCTAGATGAATCCCTGTGTTAAACCCATCCATAATCCTGGGATTACACCCTTTCCTTTAGCTGTGAAGTGCAAACTCCCATTGCAATATCATGATGCACAGTGACCTTCAATAGCCCCTATCATTCTCTCCCAGTGGGTCTCCCCCAGAAGGATGTGGCAGGATCCATGGCAGGACCATCACGGGCTCTTCCCACACCCCAAGGCTCATGCCTTGCTGCAGCTGGCCCTGGCCATGTCTCTCTGTGACTGAGCTTTCTATCCGTAAGGGCCAAATAAATCACTGATGCCATCTGTCTGGCCAGGACGATTAGAGAGCACCCAGCATCTTGCTGCGTAGTAGCACCGAGGCACTTGTTTCTTTGAGGCTGCTCCTGTGAATCACTGTAATGTCCTTGCAAGGCTTTTAGAATTAACGCTGCCAAAATCAAGACTGTTGATGCAGTGCTGCTTTCTGTTTGACGCTATTTACATTTTTTTTTTTTTTTTTTAACCAGAATGAGCCATGTGCTTCATTTTCCCCTGAATCATCATCCGTAAATCACAAGGACAGTTTGCGTTTTTTTTGTGTGCCAGTCTCCTTGTTCTGCAGGGTGCTGATAGCAGCACTGCCAGGGTAGCTCAGCCCAGGAGGGCTTTGGGCGCTCTGGGGTCATGATTTGCTGTAGCATTACGCAGTCAGAAAGACAAAAAAAGCCCAGAGCCTGAGTTTGGGCAGATGGCTGGTGCTCATAATCCTCCACCGTGATGGTTGCTGACAGAGTGGCTGTAGTTTGCTGCTAGTCAGTATTTTCCATTAGAGACGCTAGCTTTCCTGGGATGTGAAGTTTAACCATAGCAGTTTGCTTCTCTCAGGCATCTTTCATGCAGATGGAGGGAAACAGCTATTCAGAAAAGCTAATCAATCACCCTGCCTTCGAGATAGAGTGCCAGTGCCTAACTTTTGCTTTCTCCTTGTGTTTTGGCATTAAAAAAAAATCTGTCTGCATTTAAACTGTGATGTTACAAAACTTTTATGTAGGCTGGAGGGGACAACCTGTAAAAGCAAAATGGCTTTGAAGCAGGTCACAGATATTTTTTAGAGGCTGGCATGGAAGCTAAGATGAATCAGGGAACAGCATAGTCAGGACTGCGAGGGGAAGATTTGGTTTAGCATTTTTTTCTTTCTGTCTATGAATCCCATGGATATAAACCTGATTTCCAGGAGGAACCCCCTCAGGAGATGAGCTGACTTTGTCTCATGTTGCCTTTGAGGTATCTCCTGTTTGACAAATAATAAGCATCTAATAAGCAGAGCAGGATGTTGCACAAAGAAGTGCATGTGGAAGGCAGAAAGCTTGAAGGGAGTTGTATGGCTTTAACCGGGGCCACAGCTCTGCTTGCTCCATTTATGGAGTCTCCCTGAAAGCTGCCTTTAAATCACAGTGATAGGGGTTATCTTTATACTGTGTGATATGATGGGCTATAACGGTATTGTCATCTGACATGCTAAAGCCTTGGCTATTATCTCCCAAACTAGCACATTGGTGGAAGGCACAGGTTGTGCCTGCACCTTCGTGATAACCACGTTTGATAGTGATAACCGTTTTGAGTTCTGACAATGATTTCAGTCCTCAGTCTTTTAAATGAGAGAAAAATATCCAGCAATTTTCTTTTTTTTTTTTTTTTTCTTAGAAAGAAATGTTTTGGTGGAACTTGAAAGTCTTCTACAGTAAAAGGATTGTTTTTCTAGTGTGTTTTTACAAGCATGCTTTAGCTGGAGAACCTGACATCATCTGTTGAACTGATACTTCGGTACCATCTTTTGTTTTTCTGCTGGGGGCGGGGCGGGGGGGAAAGCCACAGTCCAAACAATCCTCTCTTCCCCTCTCCTTTTAGTCTTTGCAAGCAAAGGGTTTAACATCCTGGTGGATTTGTCCTAAATAGCATCGGATGGCAGACCTATCTGAGGTGAAATGGCCTCAGGATGTCCTATCTTTCTCCAAGGGCTGCAAAGGCCTTGGTAACAGGTGATTCACGTGAAACAGCTAACTTCTAGTTTCCTAACTTGGGCAAATCTGATGATGTTAAATTAGATACACTTCATATAGTCATGTTTCAATCTTTCTATGTAAAATCTGTGTTAATTCTGATTTTCAGAGCCATTAAGATTGCATTCAGTTGAGCACGGCACTCCCAAAGCAAGATACAAATGTAGGATGCCCATATAACAGCTTCATTCCCATGTGTCCTTCCTTCCTGAGTCTTGCTTAATACTTGCAAAGAACAGTGATCTGTGGAGCAAAGATGCTGTGGGAATCAATGCTGAATTTAGTCTAAGACATGCAGAGTTAACAGGATTTGGAAATCAGCTCCTTTATATGTACTGTGCCTTTCAGGGTATATTATTTTTACTTTATGTTTTTGCATGTAGACTACATTGACCTTGTGCTGGCTTCATCACACTGGCTGACATAAGATAGATGATGTCGGTGTTGGAGAGTCTGGTGTAAGTGCCTGCATGCCAATGTCTTTGAAGAGCATCCATTGGCCTCGAAGGGAGGCAGCACATTTGCACGGTGAAACCGTGTTTAGCAGCTAGCTGCCTATCTGGATGGAGAAGTACATGGCCCTGCTTTTGTGTGATGAACTTTTCTTTGAGAGAAGGGAGATGGATTATCAGGCCAGCTGTGCAAAACTGCAGAAATGGGGCCAATTTTGCTGCTTCCTGGGGCTCTGCAAAGGTGTGGTCTATGACTGCCACAGTGGGAGCTTCTCTGAGTTGCTGCTTGGAGATAGCGCTGGAGCTGGGCTCCCACGAGGTACTGCGGCATGGGACCCGGTGTGGACACAGGATGTGGGTAGCCCTGAGACCCTGGAGCCAGGTTGATGTGTCATGGCCATTAGTGATACAGGTGAGATGTTGGGGGACCACACAAGGTGACCGGCTGTGGTTGGGAGAGGATTCCCCATCCAGAGGCCCAGCGGCAGCTTGTGCTTCTTCAAAGTGCCCCTTGCACCCTACCCAGTGGGACCTCAGTGGGATCCAGCTGAAAAACATCTCAGCTCAACTCAGGGTGGGTAAATACCCTGAGGTGTGCTTTGATATTCTGCAAGTACTGTAAGGAAGCTGATATAAACTAAATATTGAATTAGAAGGTTTTTTGTTTTTTTTTTTTTCCATGGGCTGCTTATAAAATGGTAGAACTAGAAGATAAAAAGAACAGTTCAGAACAAGTTTTGACATCAGAACTGTTCTCAGTCTTTTCAAATATTGGGTCATGGCACAGCTATTGCTTCAAAATTTCATATTTTCCAAGAACAGTAGGAAAACAATTCACTGCAGAAAGATCCGTTTAGGAAATGAACTTGCAGCGAGCTAGTTGTACATCAGTGGGTGTAGTGAGCTGGTCAAGAGCTAAGATGCTCTGAGAAATCCTGTGCTTGATGAAGGTTCATTTAGGTACATGCTTCTGTCTTTCACTGTACCTTCACCTCAGTGCAGATGATGCTCCAGATGTGAGGATATGGGTACTTTGGAAGTTTTCTTGTAATTGCTGTTCTCCATTGAATTTTGCCTGTGACGCTTTTATTTTGGATTGATTCCTGTAAGTGTTGGGGTGTTAACCCCACCAAGTGCTGCACCTCCTTCCCCATCTACCTTTGATAGCTTGGGGCACAGGGAGGACATCTGGTCTAACTATTGCTGGTCACTGTGAAACAGCAAAACAGAACCGAGCCTGACACTTTGTAAATCATTGTAAAACAAGGAACTTATTCTGGCTTTGGTTCAGAATAAATAAATACCTGTCCTGCTGCTCTTACACAGGGAAAGCATCTGGTAAATTTTGGGGAAAAAATATTCAAATTCTGCAATACTTGGAACAAACCTAACACTCATTTTAGTTCTGCATGCAATCAAGTCTATGCAACTCTTCCTGTGCTCTGCTGTGACAGTCACTGTGGTGTTGTTTCTGTTTAGAGCCTTGGTGGATGGAACTTTTGTTTGGCAAGGGCAGTTTTTTGGCTCTGTTCCTGCCTGAAGGAGGAACTGGGAGTAAACACCTTTCCTGAGCTGTTGTTACTGCCGGGCACGTATGAGAGCCGCTTGGCCAGGCCGTGTGTGTGTTAGTGATGATCCTCAGGGGTGGCAAGGGGGACAGGACAAGAGGGGGTGTCTAGCACCTGCTTTCCTCTGGGGGCACAAGGCTGACCTGCCTTGGCAAGGACATAAGACTGGAATATTCTTATTTATCGATAGGGAGGGAAGCAAGTTGCCACCACTCCAAGAGATGTAAATTGTTTTCTTGGTTTGATATAGCTCTTCTGCTGGCTGACAGGGATCCCGTGCAAAGCCACTGTAACCTTTTCCTATAGGAGTTTTTCATATAAATAGAAAATAGAAATAGTGAAAGGGGAAAAAGTGATTATGAGGGGTTTTCAGGGAAGTATTACTGCAGCTGTTCTATCTGGAACTTTAGGTTGCAGCCTTCAAAGGGAGAGGAAGCGCCTCCTGTTGATTTTTGCTTCCTCCATTCCCAGTTTGCCACATGAGTATAAATGACTTTATGCCTTGTCCTGAGTTATATTCCTGCCTTCCTGTACTCTGGGGAGCTGCATCCCCCTTAGCTCTCCAAAAAAGGGCTCTTGTCCAGCAGGTTAAACTGTCATTCTGCTAGTGACTATCAGCACACACTTAACTAAAAAATGCTTTTTATCTTATCAATGTCAAAGTCTGTCTATACGTGCTCAGGTTAAGCACACACCTGGGCGCTTGAGCTGTTAGGAATGAATGGTTGCGATACTGCCCTGAGGGTTTCCCCCTTGACATCCATCGGGATGCTCTACATAAAGCTCTGTAGATCTTCAGGGCCTGGACGCTTGTAATCCTTTGTGAGGGTCGTCTGACATTCAATTTCATGGTGAAGGAAAGTGAAGTCCAGTTAGTGTCTCTGTGTATAAAATATGTATATTTGTTGGGGTGCAGGCTTCAGCATCTAAAAGGAAGCGTGAGGTTAGGTTGGCCCAGGCAGTGGAAAAATAATCTGTAATTCGCAGAAAGAAACAGATGGCTTTTGTTGTAATGCCCATGTTTATATTTAATGTTGTTATTCCTCCCAGAGCATCAGCTTCTCAGTGATATACAACAGCATAAAAGCATTTGCAGAGAGGAGAGATGCACCAGGGAGGAGAGTGCTTTCAGCCTGAGTGGCTTTTTATTGCAAGAGAGAGCAAGCCATCGAGGCCCTGCTCTGCTGTCTTTGCCGTTCATGTCCTGGTGGGACACGCAGGTGGCAGAACGTCCCGTTGGGATCCTGTCCTGATAAACTCCTTACAGAGCTTCCTCATGCTGGGATTTGCTGCCTTGCTTAAAATTGCTTTCTGGCTGGCTCTGTGAGTGCAGTTAGTCACCAACATACAGGTGGAAGATGAAAGTTAATTCTGCAGCACCTAATTAGCTGGCATTGCTGGAAGACTTTGCAAGTGGAGACAAATCGCTGCGACTCTGGCTGCACACTTTGGAAATCTGGCAGTGCAGCAGTGTGGTATACGTATTTCATCTGAGCACTAGTTGTTAGCTTTAACGATCCTTTGTCTTCCTATTAAAAGACAAGCAAGAAGCTTGAGCCTCACTGGCATAAATCAGTGCAGCTCTACCGAAGACTGTGGAGCTCTACCAATTTTGTGAGCTGAGGAGAGATGGAGCCTCTAAGCTAAATGACAGCAAAAGTTATCCTTGTGTGCACGTGTGAACTCACAGGCATGTAAGCACCCACACATTGAACGAAATACAACTCCATCAATCATAAATGAAATGTCATCAGATCCCTTACTTATTAACAAAGTAATCAGGTGATTTGTAATTAAAAAAAGCCAATTAAAAGACTGTTTGAGTAATATTCCTTCCAGACCCCTGACACATGCATCTATTAGAAATGCATCCTATACAATGCGTAGGACAAAAATGGTCGATAGCAGGTTACAGTGATCTTTATTACAATGAATTAATTGGCTGTGCCTAGCAGATTTTTCTCCCAGCGGAAGCTTTGAGTATTGAACATCTCTCTTTTTTTTTGTTTTATCTGTGTTGGAGATTTGCCACATATTTTCATATTACCATTTAAATTTATTCATGACCTGAGAAAGTTGTGTCACCCTTCAGACAGTTAGCTTTTAGCTAAATAGTTTGGAAAAGTTTTAAGGGATGTGGGGATGGGCATTATAAGAAGTTTTCTGATAAGAAAGTAGAACTCTTCAAATCCAATCATGTCAGCAACTGCCAACTGAAATCAGCATTACTCAGCTGGTTCTCCTCCTTGGTCTGCGCTTACTTGACTGGCATCCCACTGTAAAATTAACATACCCAAGTGATTTTACCCAGCACCATCCTTCAGTGCCCTAGGTGGTGGGGACCAAAAATAAGTGGGGTGCAGGGCATGGATCTTTGGTCTTGAGAGATGTCTTATTGTATGAAAGATGATAAAGATGTGTTGGTGGGGAAAACTGCTGCTGCTTTCTATGCAATACTATTTGGCAGGTTATGCCCTCCTTCTGGTGGATATTTGGTAGCTCTGAGGCTTTTCTTAAGCATAAAATCACATGTCAGAGTCACAATGATATGGGAAGAAAAGCTGTTATTTTTACAAGCTCTTATCTGACAGAAGGTGTCCTGGTGGAGGCTCCTAGAAATGTAGAGAAAATAAGTATTCCAAGCCTTTCACCCTTCTGAAGCTATGCAGACAATAGATGAAATGCTGTAGAATTACTATTTATTTTAGAACTGTGTTCTATTTTTTTCTGTACCTATGGAGTGAGAAATATTATCTGTTTAAGATGCAGGATGGAGAGCCAGAACTCAACTCCAGGATTCTATTCCTCTCTCTTCTCATAATTTGACTTTAGGTAAGGCAGTCAAAAATATGGTTTGGTTCTCTAAAATTGAAGTATTTTATCTCCAGTGTGTAAAGTGGGGATATTCTTGTGGTTAGGTGGAGGGAGGACCTTCCTTGAGACTCCACAGTAAGCCAGCAGTAGACCAAGCCATATGATTCATTCCAGTGGTCAAAATTAACCTGTATATGGATTACAAAAGAGACCAAGTCTTCCTGTTTGCAAAGGGAGGACCTACCATTCTTACAAGGTGTTGATTACTAACTCCATTTCATGTGCTTTAACTGAGATGTGTCTACAAGTTTCATCCTCCCAGCTCCAAAACTATCCTAGTCAAGCTATCGGTTGGCAAAGAAGCAGAGTGGGAGGGTTTAACTCCTACTTTCTTCTTAGGGAAAGAAAGTATTTTGGGGCTTAGGATATCAAAAAGCATATTTAGTCATCCATTAATAACTTGCTGATGGGTTTCCTGAGAGTTGCTTTGTGTGAAGCATGAAGGAGAATAATAAGATAGGATTCAGTGTTTTATCAAAGATGCAGTCAAACATACAAGCTCATTATTTAAACCTCTATTTTTATGACCTGATTGACATTAAAAAAAGGTATCTCTTCCGTGAAGATTTGTAATGTTTTGTTGCTGTGAACATGGGTTTGGAAATTCTGTTGACTGCCTTTGGAGATGTGTATCCCTAGAGACTGTCTTAACTTCCATATTCATTAAGCTGTTCTGTAGTGTCGGAGGGAGACCATAACTAGGAACCTTGTTAACCCTGAAGTTTGACCATTTTCCCTGTTCCTGGACCAATCATTTTGCTTATGTTTCCTGGTATTTTGCTGCTTGAGAGATATGATCCTCAGGCATGTTTAGGAACAGAAGACAGCCATGTGATATAGAAAAAAGGTTAGAAAACTAGGAAGAATAAAGGAGTCACTGATGATGCTCTATCGCATGTGTAAGATGTTTCTTTAGCTTGTTCTCTTCTCTCTTGCATATTCTTATAATGCTTGCAATCCAAAATTGTGATTTCCTTTTCTTTCTGTATAAAAAAGGGTGAATCTTTCTTTACCCACCTCATCCAGGGTTCTTGTGCTTTCTGTGCCTAAGCTGTAACCCCTTCCTCTGTGCCTAAACTCTAATCCCTTCCATTCAAGCTGTGATTTTTTTTTTTTTTTTCTCATCAGATTCTCCACTCACCTGTTCTAGTGCTTCATACTGTTCAGGATCAGCCTCTAGATGAGTATTAGCCCTGCAGTAGCAATTCATGAACCTTTCACATAGTAGTTGCAATTTCCCAGCCTCCTGCTGCCAAGGTCTGAAATAATGCTGAACTACATTATGGGTTGTTTATCAAGTTAAAAAATTACACTTTTTTTTTTTCCTGAATATAAGCAAATAGGATCATTGTTTAACCAAACAAGTGTTAAACTTATTGGTGGAGGTGAGATCTCTATCAAAAGGCACAGACTTACTGCACAGCCACTAAGTCAGTACTGTTCCCAGAAACTGTCCTGATTGAAAAATTGGAAAAAAAGAAAAAAAGAAAGAAAGAAAAAAAGGTTTTTCTGATGGATCTAGTTCTTCAAAGCACAAGTGTAATCAGGCACAAAAGTGGAGGAGAAACATGTGGCTTGGGGGAGGCAAACTGCCTCCTAAATCCTATTAACTAATTAAGCTATTATTGAAGAAACTTATGCACATTTTTTTTTTTCTGGCTGAAAATATGAAAATAATAACATTTTCCACAACATTTTGCACCAGTCTGTAGAATTCTTCTATGGCGGGTATGGCCATCCATTAAATTTAACAGGATGGCCTTAAAATATTTGGAAGTGTTTCATTTTCTCTAGTGATTTATTTGCAAGGATGACAATGCCATCCTCTGTTATCTAGTATGTAAGGTGATGAGAACATGAATGGATCGACTGTGGTTCATCCCGCAGTCCTTTGGAGTCAATGGATGTCTTTTATTGACTTAACTGGACAACAGATGAGGCCAGATGAAAGAGCCACTGCTTTACTAAACAATGCTTGTCTCTCTAGCTTGTGAAAATAAATAATCCGAAACAATTTCAAAGCTGACTGGGTTAGTGCTGCACATAGGTTGTTTTGGAAGTTTTGTTTATAAGGAAAATGTATTTATCACCGTGAAAGGGTTGCAGGCTGACCTGACCTTTTCAGGCTGAAAACGGTCACTGAAAGGAAAAATAAGATAATGATAGTAAAAAGTCACCTTTCAGCAGCAGTCCAGTAATGACTAGGAATTTGGCAAACGCTGGAGAAATGTCACAGTTAGAGCACCATTTCCATGGAAAGATTATTGCATCTGACCCCATCTGGTGCCCAATGAGGCCAATGAAAACTCACTTCACTTGTTTCAGCAAGAACTAGGATGGCTGAAGGCCAAAAGATGTTGCTCAGAGTACAGCCCCAAAGTTGCACGCTTGTAGTGGGATGTTATATGGGAAGGAATTGTCCTTATCAAATCAGATCCAGAGGATAGTAAATGCAGTCTCTTGGGGGGGATGTGGCCATCATCCGGTGACAACCGTGCTCCCAGGATCTGCTGGGGTGTCTAAACAGTAATGTCCTCCTGCCAGGGTGCGTTTTTCAACAAGTAAAGCCCTTGCCCACACATATTGCTCCTAGCTCTTGTGCTCAGCTTCCTTGATGACGATAACTGCTTCATTAACTGCCTGATGAGTTGTCCATGCACATTAGCATCATTTTATCTATGCAGTAACTATGAGCTTTACTATGAGCTGTGTAACACCCATCACGGGAGGTTTCATAAGAGGTTAGGAAAACTTCTGCCAGGAATGTTTTAGGTATGGGGAACAAGAAGACAGACTAGACAGCTCCTTACGTAACCTTCCAGCCCTGTCATCACTTGCCTTAAAACTCTGTGACAGTTAGTAACACATTATTTCTATAACAAGTGTTTCTAGGAGCCTCAGTTAAGATGGGATTGTTGGATCAGGAGTTGTTTAGACACGGCACCAACACATTCAAAATTGAAGTGGCAGCCCTGCATGTCACGGATGGGTGAAGAGAACCACAGGAGGAGTTGTGGCACCTACCTGGAGATGTTTGCATGGACATATATGCATTGAAGCCAGCCACCTCTATCTCCCCCAGCACTCGGGAGAGAAATGAGTGCAGTTCTAAATGTCTGAGCTGAGCAGGAAGGGATCTCTCCCTCTCTGCCAACCATCATTCTAATGGTTCAACTCTGCTGTGCACTTAGCAGGATGAAGCCCACTTGTGGTCGGGTGGGTGCAGACTGTATCATTTTCCTCCTGGGGTCCGGACCGCTGTGATTTGTGAATGTCATGAAAGAGGCAGATCAGGTGAAATTCAGTGCCTATGCAGATGTGTACGTTGCAACACACTGACCATGGCTGAGGAAGTCCTTTGACCTGGTTGGTGTGAGAACTCAGCAGTTTTCTCATTTCGTTAGGGACACAATATTCATCCAGATGCTTTTCTATCAGCTCGTTGTTTCTAAATGTTGATAAGGATGACCTCTGTCCTCCTGCTGCCGAGCTATGGCTCTTTCAGCTTACCCTATCCTTCTGCAGAGAGGTCCCTGCTGCAGAACACACTTTTCGCTGGCCTAGGACTAGCCATTCACTTTAACACATTTGGGTTGGAATCCTCGAAGCTATACTTGAGATGGTTATATAAAGAAAACTTACCTGAAATGTCATTTATTTTGATTCCTCACAAATATTAATATTTTTGCTGAATTGTGGCTTTTATTCAGTAAATCTCTTTGCTTCATCTTTAATTTGCACATGACTCTGGCCGCATTGCAATTTAAGCTTCTGGTGATTGTGAAACCTGGTCGTTGAATGAGGCTCAATATGCAAATAGCTGATTTTCAGGGAGTCTGGGTATCTGCAGCTGCCCTGCGGTGTTCTAAGCAATGCAGTTAGGTTTGGGTTTCTCACGGCCAAAATGGCATAAAGAAATTGGGAGTCAGGAAAGAGAAATGTGAAAGAATACACAAAAATAACTAACAATTTGGGACTTGGGAATAAAGATGGAAATAAGGCAAAGCTCAGCTCAAGTCTACAGCTGAAAGGCACTGCTTTAAGTAGTTTCAAAGGATGTTGAAGAGGAAAGTGTTCATGCTCAGGGGAAGCTTACAACTGGTCAGTAAGCTTGGATGGATGGTGTGGCAGGGCACCGCTGGCAAATCGGTGCCGCTCGCTCCAGGGCTGTGGATGATAGGAGCAGCATTTACAGATGTCAGAGGATATAATGAGAAATAATGAGTGCAATAAAGGAAGAGAGTGGGCTACAAGTCTGAAACTGGCTGAGATGGGAACTTGCATTTTCTCTTTCACAGCCCAGGCATTAGAAGTGAGTGGCAAGCAACTCTCAAAAGCACAGGGGTAGTCTAATCCCATCATGTTGAAAGCTCTGACCCCAGTGCTAAGGAGACCAGACATGGGAAATGCAGCTGCAGGAGCTGCTCGGATCCAGTGTGCAGAGAGACTTGTGTATTTGATGTCCAGTCCTTCGGGATATCACACCTTGGTGCACTAGGGAAGTGAAAGTGTTTTCTCCCTTTTAGTGTGATTAGTCACAAGAGCGCTCAAAGGGGGTTGGACTCCCTTCTTAGCTCCTCCTGACTCCATTCTTTCCTTAGAGGCTTTTTCTTTATGTCTTTTTTTTTTTTTTTTTTAAATGCACAGCTAATCCTTATTGCACATGCAAATATAGATAGCACACAGGTCTCTAAAGATTATGGATGCCGCTTTTGGCAAACAATATCTTTTAATAGCATTGTGTGCAGTTAATCCGGTTAAGCTAGCAAAAGTATCACTGGAACAAGCAGTGTAAATTCAGGGAAGGAATAAATGACAATCCTCCCGGGAACTGTTGTTTAGTAACATCGTGGAGGTAGGGTGGTAGTTTTTTTTCCTTTTATTTATTTATTTATTTATTTATTTATTTATTTATTTATTGTCTCTACGATGTGTTAGAGGGCAACATGAGCAGAGCAAGCTGTTAGATTGCAATAGATTCTTGCTATTATATTACATTTTGGTATATTACATTAAATTTCCTAACAGAGGTGGGAAATGTTTATCACTATTGGTCTCTTCTAGGGTCAGGTTTTTGGTGCACCGGGAGTTGACCATGAGAGCTTGCAATCTTTCCCCATAAATTCTGCTGAAGTGTGCAGGGGCAGAGGCAGCTCCCATGTGGGTAAAGACTGGTAATGAAAGAGGTCTACACGTGGGAGATGGACAGCCTTCCTCTCCCAGCCAATATCCGTGCTTTCTAACACCAGCACACTGCACAAATCCTGCTGCTTTCTCCTCCCCCTTCCCTGTGCCCAGCCCCCTGTATCTTTGCTCTCTCAAGGGTGAGCAGTGCTGACGTCGCACGAGTGAATGAAAGATGCTTTTTTGCTGGTGCACGATGTCCTCTGAAGAGAATGTGTCAACATCAGAGTTCCTCGTAGCAGCTTTACTTAGCAGCACAGCTGTGATTTAAGTAATTCTCTAGAAGAATAAGGCAAAATTCAGCAAAAGTAAAACAAACACATTTGCCTGTTCTTGTTTTGCAGATTACTATTAACTGCTCACTTAAATTTAACATTGAATACTATACAAGTATACATTGATTCAGCTTCTTGGAATAACATCAATTTTCCACTTAGAAAATTTATTTATATATTTATTTATCTGGCTAACGCTATATAGGGTGTTGTTGGTTGGTTTTGGGAAGCACTTTCCTGTGGAAACTTTCCCTTTGTGCCTGAAATGCAAACCAGTCTTTCTGAAGCCTAGGAGTTTGGAGCAATAGAAAAATACTATAGAGAAATGGCAGCTGAACTGAGGAAGAGACATTTTGGAACAGTAAGGTCAATCCCAGAGAAGTAATGAAAGAGAGTCAGACTTACAGATAAAGATCTATAGTCAAAATTAAAGATACTATATGCGTGGATGATATGCAGGGGAAAAAATGTTAAGAGGAAAAAAGAGCTGGCAACAAGTGATGTGTAGCAATAGATTTGCCATAAAATTCATTTCAGAAAACTGTTGGATGAAGGAATTTCTTAGGCAGATTAATCAGGGATAAGACAAAATCACAAAACATTGCAACTCCATTTTTTCAATGAGATGCAGAAGAGTTGTAGGAGTTCCATGAGATGGTGAAGGCTCTTCTATCAACCTGTTATATTTGGAAGCTCGGATTGCTGAGACAGATTAGAGACTCTGAGCCTGGTAAGCCAGGGTTAATGGGTGATTTCCAGCACTTGCATATGTCACGTTGGCTTGTGGGTATGCCTGTGCTCCACTCAAGGCGTGCATCCAGTCTGAGCAGTTATATTGCAGTTTGTCTGGGTCCTGAGGACAGTGTCACCATGGCTGCAAAACCTGCTCAGGACGCTGGATCATTTAGGTGATCCTGAGCTCCGTGCAGTTATGGCTGACCAGCTAAAAGTAGCTAAGCTGGTTACTTTAAAGATAGCTAATGGTCCAGCAGGGGTTGTGAGCTGCTGTCATGCCTTTAACTGCAGAGGAGATGCATCTTGATCTGAAAAACATGGTCTTTTGTTGGTAAAGCTACAGCACAGAAGAAAAGGTGGTGGTGATGGTAGTAAGCAGAGAGTTTTGAGCTAGGCTTGTGTGACCAAGTGTTTTATTTGTGGTGTTGGTGACAGTTAATTACCAGAAGAACATAGTCCTTTAAGTAATTTTTTGGAATTCCTGTTTGGTTGAAAGCCCGATAGATGATTTAAAAAAAAAAATCCATTTCTTCAGGAGGGAACTGAGCACAGTGTAATTGCCCTTGTCACTTTTCCGTGGATGTGGCTAGTCACAGACAGCAGTGCGGTGGCCAGAGGGAAGGACACCCATCGGCACCACCTCCGCTGGAAACCTCATGTGGCCAATGGAAGGTTTCCATGGAGGGAAGGACGAGGGGAGATATAGTCCTAACTTTTCTACCTGAATTTGGAAGGAAAGCAGAAAAACATTTTTCTTAAGCATTTTTGTTACTCTCCTGAATTTGGAAGGGTCTTTTTTCACTGCACAGTGCTCTGTGGTCCAGCTTCCATCCCATCTGTACCATTTCTGAGATATTGCCACCCTTGAGCCCTGATAAGTGGCTGCATGCTGGGTAAAGATCCTGGAGGTGTTTGTGAGCGTGAGCATGAGGCTGATGCCAAACAGCTGTCCATAGTGATGAAATCAGAAAAGGAGATTGTCTGAACATGAGTAAGATTCAGAGGTTTTCAATAGCCTTTTATTTGTTTTGTCTTGGATATATAATTTAATAGATTTTTTTTTTCTTCTGTGATATGAGCTATGAGATGGAGCTATTACAGATATGTTAATTCTGTATTCTGGTTGCATTATAGACAGATTTCAATAAACAGATGATTAAGGATTGTTTTTGCAGTTCCTTGAGGATTACATAAAATATGAAAAGGGGAAAATTCAAATTTTAATTGAGTAAATTTATAGTCTTGAGAGTATGCTATAGCACATTTCACTTGTAGCTCTGGATTTGATAGTATCTTTTATGCTTTGCATTATTTTTGAAACAATTTTCCTTTCTTTTGCTGTCAGTTGTGTTTTTAAACTTTCAGTTTAGCTACAAAGATATTTATGGAACAATAAGGGTATTAACTCCAGAGAAATCAGAATATAATTTGCAGTTCTGTATAAAATACCAAAGGTTTTAATGATGTTCAGATAGAACTTAATAGGCAGAGATCTCTGGAAAGCTCTTTTAACAGTAAAAGAAATACTAATTTTCATATAATTTGTTTTTCTGTAAGTAAACAAGAGAACGATTACAAATCTTTTCTTTGTGAATCAGCTGAATATTTGTGGGGCTGATCTGATCTGTATGAAATCCAGCATGCGTCTGCCCTTATCTACTTCATGCCCCCTTCTTCTGCTCCACCACGTGGGATGTCAGCACAACCAGGGATCATAGAAAGAGCAGGAAAAGATTGCCCGCAAAATAATACTAATGTGCATGGAAGTGTGTTAGGATCATCAACTGCATAGGCAGTTGAAGGTGGCCTAGCTCACGTGGAGACACCTCATGGGAATTGCCAGGATATATCATTTTAAAGTAGGTCTGTTTCCTCTGAAGAAAGGCATGCACCAGTACTGCCAGCTTCACCCGAAGTCTCTCTTGATACCCGACCGGTTTCAGGATGAGAATTTCCTCAGGTTTATTCTGACAAATCAGGGATTAAATGAATTTGAGGGGTTATGAATGTGGAAACAAAGATACAAAACCAAACATAGAAAAGTGACTAGGTGCAAGTCTAGGTCTGTATGTAGGAGTTGAATCCATGTTATTATTAAAATCAAGAGCTGAATGAACCTGAATGGTTCATGGTTCAATCCTGCTGAAGAAGCTAGGGAGAAAAATTCTGTTAGATTTTGTGCCTCTCTCTCAGGAGCTTGTGACAATCCCACCCTCCACTGTAGCATTTGTGCTGCATGGCACCCAACATGCGTTGTGCTCGCTCTGCCGTGCTGCGGGAGGATCATCAAAGCAGTGAGAGCGCTGCACCGTACACTCCGTGCCAAATGCTCCCATTTTGGTTTAATTATAACTGAGCTTGCTAATCCCAGTCTTGATTAATGAGCTTAATATGCAAATGTTATGATGAAACTGAAACTCTTTGTGATTGTTTGCAGACAGATTACCACTTCGAGTACACAGAGTGCGACAGCAGTGGCTCCAGATGGAGGGTGGCTGTCCCGAATCCGTCAGTGGAATGCTCTGGATTACCTGACCCCGTGAGAGGGAAGGAATGCAGTATGTTGGCACTTTTCATTTTACAGACCATTACTAGCTGTTTGTGTTATTCATCCTTACACACTGACACCAAGAAAGCCCTTTGGAAGGACAAGCGGGTTGTGGTGATACGGATCTTCCTAGCTCTTTTGGTGACATCCTAAATGTCCCTGATTTAGTCCTTTGCTCCTGGGTCTTTTTTTTTTTCCCTCCTCTGAACCTTCCTTTTGTCTTGGAGTTGTGGATTGGAGACTGTCTGTGTGGGGTAGTTATATAACTCCGTAATATCTGTTACAGGGACCCTTGTATGCTAATTCATAGACAAGCTGCAATCCCCTGCAATAACCACTGAAGAATCATAGAAGAAGAATCATAGAGCTCTGGTTGCTAGTCTTGAGCTGCCGTTCTGTGAATTTAATTCTGGCTGTGTTGGCCAAAATAGCTACCATCACATTGGCATAGTGTCCACACACTTGCTGCCGGCGTTATTTGGCTAATATTCAGCTGAATGCATAAGTAACGAGAAGTGCCTTATTTGCCTGAATTATTTCCATTATTTCTTCATTTTGAGCTTTTAGAG
>VZSV01000034.1:6226953-6299580 GCA_013398735.1 Nothocercus julius
TTTTTTTCTGTTTTCCTAAGGAAAAGGGGAAGGCTTTCACAGGGGGATCATTGATGTGGGGGCATGACAAGCATGCAGCGGTGAGGACTACAGTGAGGCTGAGCTGAGCGAGTGTATGCCTCGCAAAAGCGAGGACCTGCAGCGATCTGCATGGCGTGGTTTGCAACCCCCAACTAACAGGCTGTGATTTAGCAAAGCACTTAAGTAGATGTTTACTTCCCTTCCCATTAGAACATCACTCATGTATGGTCCTAACTCAGAATTAGGTAGCCAAGTCCTATTGATTTCATGCATTATGGTCTCACCTGGACTCAGGCTCAAGGTTCCTTTTACTGTGACATTTCCACCTCACTGTTTTCCTAATGCATATTGTTACCCTGGAGATGACCCGGTGTTGCAAGTAATCTTTCACTCTTTTTTTTTTTTTTTTTCCTCCGCTCTACGTATGAGCAATACATTTTCTATGAAGAAAAAAAAATCACAGTTGTTTTTTTTTTTGAAGTATAGATTTATTTAGAAAAATAGCAAAAAAGCAGGACATCTTACAGTGAATCTATAGAATTGTATTTTGGTGTGTGTTTTGAGGCTTCCAAGGGAAAGATTGGCCTTTGTGCCTTCTGATGATTTCTTCACCCTATCTGTGTATGCACCTTAATTAAATAAATTAAACACAGATTCCTCTGAGTCACTGCTTTCTCTTTCAACAGGAAAGCAGCTGGCAAGGGCTTGGATTTGCTCTGGTTTGGTAGAGGGATGACAGAGATGCGTAGTGCATGTGTGTGTGCACGTGAGAGAAGCTATAATCCCAATGAAGATTTTCTCACATAAGTTGCAGTTGCCTGTAAGTGAGCAACGAAAATGAGCCCAACGAAGTTGCTGGAGCTTGGAGAGCTAATCATACACCTCAAGTGACTGTCTGCTGGGCTGTTCCCTGATGTTTCCAGCACTCAGTCGTTGGGATAGCTGTGCAGCAAACATGCTTGGGAATCTTTTGTCGATAAGCATTTTTTCTTCCTCCACTCTGTGGCCACTTTCTCTCATGAGTCTACTGAATATTCCCGTGCCAAAATCACAGCTTTAAGTGCCCAAATGATGAAGTAAGTACCAGGCCAGATAGGGAAAATGTTGCTTTTCCAGTCAAAGAAAGGAATTGGAAGGAGTGTTGGTCTATATTGTCATTTCTCAGGCAAAAAGGAAAGACTATATGCCCTTAAGAAAATGAGTGCCTACTACAGGAGTTATTCTTCCTCAGGTTTGTCAGCTCTCACTATGAACATGTTTCAAACCCAAATAGCCTTTTGGATTTTTTTTTTTTTTTTAATTAAGATTCAGCCTGGTTCCTGATAACACGTTGTGATACAATGACTGAAGAAAACGAACATTAATTATTCACAGTCTATTGGAGAAGCCTTGCATAAATTATTTATGTAAGACATTCCAAAGCAGGCTGAGATTATAGCAAACATTAATAATAAAGCAATGAGTTTTTTGTCATCTTTGGACTTTGTTTTTCTTTCTCCTCATCTCTTACTTTTATTGGTTCTTTGTCCCATCTTGCATCCCTTGCATGGACCCAGATGTCCCAGAGTGTCACTGCACAGATGGCTCTAAATGAGCTATTGTCCTTGGTCACATCTTCCCCTCTCAGTTTGTGGCATCTCTGCTGAACCCAGCAGATGTTTGAAGGTGAGTGACAATTGCATGATGCTGCCAACCTCATATTTCTTTTCTGAGCCACAACTTCTGCAGTTGCCCACATGAGACCAAGATAGCTCAGCCCAGATGTAGCTTGCGGGAGATGTCAGCCTCTCACCTGAGGCCTAGAAAGTGAGGCTTCAAAATAAAAACATAGGAATGAACAGAAAAGTTGAAAAGCTGAGATCACCCTTCCAGTATATTTTTCACATACGTGGAGCAATTCTGCCTAAATAAGCCCTTCTAATGTTATAATCTGACAAAATTCAGTCTGCATCTCCTCTTAAAATATAATGTGAAAGCCAGGGGGCCATGAAAAGACACACACACTCTGTGGAAACAGAATGGAAAGAAGAGCTGGAACAGTTTTAGGTATCACGAAACTGAGAAATGTCTGGAGAAAAATGTCTACTGAGGAGACCAAAAGAGATAGAATTTGTGGGTCCAAGCAGTATGAGATGTGAAATTAGTTGAGAGCAGAAAAGATGGGAAGATAGGAGGCTGAGTGACTAGGGCTGTGTAAGGGAGGAAATTGACAGGGATGCTGAGTTTGATGTTGGAGGATGCAGGATATTAAGGCAGTTTTGATCAGAAAACTAAGCAACATGAGGATGTAAGTTACTAGAAGAGACATGTGCAGAGTAACTTTGATCCTAGTCCACAGAAATCTTTGGGTAAGTCACAGTTGAAGAGGCAGAACTTGACCCTGCAGCCTTGCAATGAAAGGTTATCCGAGGCAAGCTTGCCTGTGGTCCGTTTTCCCTTTTGGGAGATGTTTCCATATGCACAAAGTGATTGTAAAGATCTGGAAAGTAGTGTGGAGGTGGTCACACAACAGGCAGTGCCCATCAAACTGCCCCATGTTCATAGCACAGACCAGGATGGCAACAAATGTTGGTGATTTACAGAATTTAAAAGGGTTTAATTAGATTTGTTAGTTTGACCTCATAAAACCTTAACATGCATCAAGTTAGGTATGTGTTGAGGCTGTTAATTTGATATGAGCTTTTTTTCCTGTATGGTGTCCGGTTATGGTATGAAGCATTTAAAAGAGGATCTGTCCCATACCATCCAATGGTGACATCGCATCACTGATCAGTCATCCTTCCTTTTAAGTATGTGTTCATTACTTCTGGTTTAAATTTGTCTGACTTCAGCTTTCAGAAACTGATTCTTACTCTGTTTTCTGCATGATTAATAGGTCCAGGAGGATCCAGTGTTTTCTGCCCCAGGAGATATGTATACATTAATCAAGTTGCCTCTCAGTCTTCTAACGATAACTAAAGACCAAGTCCTTTAAATATTTCACTGCAATATATTATCCTTAACTCTAGAAGCATGTACAGTCCTTTCTTTTTGCACTGATCTCTTAAAAATACAGAATCAGAACTACATATGGTGTTAGATCATCTTGCCTGTAATACACATATTTCATCCTATGCATCTGAAAAAATTGGGGCAGGTCATCAATCTTGGTATCACAGCAGTCAGAAGTGCCCCCTGATACCCAGTTCAGTGATGATTTCCTGCTGACAGCTCTGTTTCGTGCTCTGTTGCTCAGGAAGCTCTTAAACCATTCAATATGTGCGTTGCTAGTATGGTATGGTACTACTTCTTTTAGACTAAATGGCATGCCAGACTAAGTTAACTGTCTTGGAAAGCATAAGTCTCTTACATGCACTCAGTAACCTTTATAATATGATCTTGTAAGCCTTTTGAAGAATGAAGTGAGGTGTATTCAACAGGTCTTACACAATTGTAACAGTGGGTGTTAGGTCTCTTTAATTTTCATGGAGTGAATCCTGTGCCAGTTTTCTTGTATGTAAGAATGAATGTGTGTGGCTGCATGTGGCAGTGTATTTCTAACAGCACTTAACAGCATCTTCTGTGGCCAAAACTGATGGCCTGAGCAACTGCGACAATGTATGTGTTTTCCCTATTGCTTTTAAGAAAACCACAAATGCAAAATTACTAGGAATTCCACTAGCTTCGCTGGATCTCCTGAAGATGCCCCAGTACAGCTAACATCACAGGATGCTGTGTTGTTCCTAACTTCCTTTGGACATACTTTCTCTATCTTAAAAAAGCCCACAATGGGGCAAGTCACCAAAACCTTGTGGGATGTCTTGCATTTTTTTCACAGACTATAAATCAAGTTTTGCCTCTGTAATGTGCATTACCCCACATAAGCTGACGTGTCGCAGCCCAGACCTGTTTGAAAGATATAGTGTGAAAGTCTGCTGTCAATGGAATTTAACCCAGAAATTTATCCATGAATGTTTTAAAAGTGTGATGTCCAAACAAGATTGATAGTGTCAACTTTGGGAAAGATTTTCAGCAGAGCCTAAGTAGGTGATTCATCAGCCTTAGCTCTGTTTTCCAAAACAGCCTGGGTAACTAGGGAGCTTTTTTTTTTTTTTAAACATATTTTCTCTGAAAATTAAGTATCAAATGCTTGAACAGGTGGGCTCAGGAGATAGGGGGCAGGTGGTGTTTGCAAAGGCTTCTTGAAGCACGGAGACTGATATTCCCTCTGGAGTTTGAAGCAGGAAGGAGACTTTAGTAGAGGACCAATCTGAGCAGATGCCTAACATATCTGATTTAGATTTCAGAGTCTTTACCTTTAGCTATAACCTTCCCTGAGGTGATGCTGTCCTTCCTGTTCCCAGTGGCTTGCTAGCTCCATGCCCTCCCATGAAATGCTACTGTGATAACGGCAAGCTGCAAATCCCTGCTTAGCTACATGCTTAGGATGTTTAGCAACAAGGAGAAAGGAGAGGAGCCAGCACTTGGTTGTCGGCTGGTGCCTCCTGGACCATCGCAGGGAACATCTGCTCCATGGGGTCTCCCAGGAGCTGCAAGAACCTGCCCATCCCCAGCACGCCTGGCTCCGCCAGAGCCCTGGGAAGGATGCCTGGATCTGGCACCAACATTGCTTGTGTTTAAGAGGGATTGGCATGGCTTGGGGGCTCCCCCCTTGCTAAAAGAGCAGGGAGAGGAGACAGTTTCCATGCTTCTCGTGTGCTGCCTTTCCTCCCCATCCCCCTCCAGCAGCTTTCGGCTGCCTGGAACAAAATCAAATGATGCATCTGTTCCCATGTCGAAAGCGGTTCATGTTGCCATTAGCCACGTTCGGCCCCAAATTGAACCTGGCAAGCAGCTGGCACGCTCAGAGCTAGTTTGCTTGCAGACGTATGTGTTTTGATGGGAAGCGCTGCTGCCTTTGGAATATAAAATTCTTAGAAAAGAGAAAGACGGTCCTTTCACACCTAAATAAGAGCGAGATTCATCTCTTCTGTGAAAGGTGAGTGATGGGTTTGTGTGTCCTATCTTGCAGCCTGCCTGAGACCTTATACTCTTTTTTTTTTTTCTCTCTTTTTTTTTTCTATCTCTGTCTGAAATGATCAGACCACAAAGAGTTAAAAGATATTAGCTCAGTTAGAGAAATAATCTCTGCCCAACCTGACTCCCAACGGAAGAGGAGGCTCTGCTGTCTGCTGTGTTTTCATGATGACAGTAAAATTCTCTCTGGTAATGGATCCTTATTTGAAAGCCAGATTTGGAATATGTGGTGAAGCATGGCTCTCAATTTTTTGCTATTTAACTTCCTTAAAAAATATTGGGATGGCTAAAGGATTTGAATATGTTATAATAGAGAGCTTTCTCTCAGCACCTTTCAAAAAGAAGTAGAGCAGGATTTATTATTAATGATGCTAAAGCATTTCCTAACCAGTAAATCAGGACGCCGTTACACATTTAAGGTGAAGGGTTATATAATATATGCTCTCAGTTCAGACAGGCATTTAAGGAAATGCTTGATACTGAACTGTTCTGAAGGCAGCGGTGCTTCCTGCTCTCATGCTGGTAGATCTTAAGGCTTGGGCTAAGGTTGCAAAGGGAGCCAGGTGGGATGTTGGCCATACCACTTTCATGTATCTGTGCTACAAATGGTCATTTGCTAGTCACTTAGGGTAGATTTTTGACATATCTGCTGGGCTTTCACTGAAATCTGGTGCAGCAGGATTCCCACACGTATGTCCCCATAGCACCTGTCCCTGCCAGGTCCAGGCTAAATACCTTTCCTCCTTGGTGTGTCACTCATGAGCGATGGGGTTAGAATGACACATTTGTTGGCTTGCAAAGCATGGGAACACATTCAGAGTACTTTGCTATAACCAGGAGGAGAAAATGACCCTTTGGCAGATCTTTCCATCAAAACGGACATTTTATCTACGTTCCAGTGCTGCTGTCAAGGACAAAGAAATCTGGTGGGAGCTGGCGCAGTGAGTGAGAGCCTGAACCAAGCCTGGATTCAGATTGAATTTGTTGTTACGCAGGCACCTCTTTATCAGAGTATCTGCAGTCAAACAAGTTTTTCTGCTGTTAGATAAGCATCAGTACATCTATAAAACCTTACAAGCTGGGATTTCTGTTGGAGTCAGTTGTTTTGGGCTAGTTGCATCTCTTTGGATAGCACTCAGGTTTTTGGACGGCAAGCTCAGGATGTATCTCTCAAAGTGAGCTTATGAAACAACCATCACTACACAATGTAGCATGTGTGAAACATTCAGTAAAAAATCCTGTTGCTTCTTCAGATGTGAGTTGTGTGTCTAAGTCCTGCTTTGGCTGCACTAGCTCAGTTAAGTTTATAAACTCTCAAGCAGCATAGAAGATCCTATATGCTGTAGCAAGAGTTCCTTTACATTCACCAAAGCACCACCTAGGACATTCAGTCTGAGAGGAGTTGTGGCATGGCTGCTGGGCTGGGGAAAGCGGGTTTGTCTGCACCAAAATGGGCTTCTCAGTTCCCAACACAGACGGGGGTCTCCTTGGGACATACAGGCATTCTCCTGTCTGGGTTTCCTCTACATAATAGGAAGAGTCTTTCCTTAACAGATAGAGAAGTCATCACATTGACAAGGGACATATAGTTACTTGAGGTAAGTAATTTTAGAGCCATTAGCAGAAAAAATAATTTGTGACCATACATTCTAAAATATGCTTTGCCTAGTTACATATGTTAGATACTTTTTGTTTTACTGATGACATTTTAGTAGCGTCCCAATCAAAGACCAGGGCCTCATTTGCTAGACACCATCTTATTGTTGATCTTTCCCTTGACCACCTGGTCTGTCAGGGTTTGAAGGCAGGCCACATGAGGAGAAATTGGGAGAGTACCTTGGATGATATCTGCAGCTTTTCTTCAAGGTGTGTAGTGTTGTGTTACAATTGACTTTGTACAAAATATAACAAATAGGGAATCGAGAGTGAGAAGAACTATGACAAGCCCTAATTTGCACAACTGTTTGTTGTAGGTAGAGCAGTAGAGCTTTTTCTTTTCTTTTTTTTTTTTTGCCAGTGAAGACAAGCTGCAACTCAGGAGCTGTTATCTAGATTTGATCCATCTCAGTGAAAAAAAAAACAGACATCAGTGAACACCTCAATTTTGCAGTCAATTCTGGGAAATCAGCTGCTGTATTCCTGTGGCTGAAGCATTCCTGTTGGCTTCCCTTTAGTGGCAGTTCACTGTTAATTAATTAAGCAGCAGAAAATTAATGGGAATTAATTGGGTTCAGCTTCCCAATTAATATGTTGGAAATGATTTGTCTCCTCAGCATTCTCCTGTGCCTCTGGTGAGTACTTGGAGATGAAGAACCAGGTGTGCAGCAAATGTGCAGAGGGGACCTATTCCCTGGGCAGCGGGATCAAGTTTGATGAGTGGGATGAGCTGCCAGCAGGATTCTCCAATGTGGCAACATTCATGGACACAGCCATTGGCTCTTCTGAGAACAAAGCAGACAGCTGCAACAAGTAAGAAAGTCTGTTTGCATCCGTATTATGTGGCAACGTGGTCAGAAGCAGCTTAGAAATACAGAGCTCTGGGATCCACATGCTGCTGAATTTTGCTCAGCAAAAGCCTTCTGCTGCTTTTTGTCCAGATTATCCACTTTATGCTAAGGAATATAAGGTGAGGAAGCCATATCTCCAACATGGAGGGTTCAGTCCTTCTTGAGATGATGTCTGCACCACTTGGGGTATTGGCTGGTAGGATGAAGGCTGTCCTGATTTCTGGATGGACAGCTCATGTCCCTTAGTACAGGAGTGTGTGTTAAGGGTATTTAGAGTCTGATGTTGAGAGCATTGATTTTGCTCAACTTTAATCGCCCTTTATGCTATAAGAAGCAGTTGATCCCCCAGTGCTGTGATGTGGCCTTTCCAAGGGACCTTCCTGGAACTGTCTTTGGTGTCCCTGGAGCCTGGGTTCGATGAAAACAAAGCCATTAGTCAAGCACGGCTCTGTAAACACAGAGGGAAGTGTTATACTATTAGAAGTATACTATATATCCATATAAAAGCGCACAGTACAGAGCTGGGAGGATAAAAAGAGGGAGCGCTGCCGACACGGCGCAGTCAGCTTTGCTAGTTATATTAGCTCTCTGGAGAGTCATGGCAAACATGAGCAGATGAGAAGCAAAATTCTTGGTCATTTCTTTGCTGTCATCATGACCTACTAGACCTCAGCAGCAGCTACCAAGTTTAAGAACAGCCTGGAGCTGCTCTTAGCTGTCACTGAAAAGCTACAGGATTGTTGCATAGTGAATTTGGTTGAAAGGTACTTTCATAGCCTAGGCAGAGATCTGTGGAGGCTGCAGAAGGCTGTTCCTGAGTCTGACTCAAAGCATGTTGGACTTGCAGATAATAAACCTTTCCTAGGTTAATAATCCTTTCCTTAAGTTTCTAGCGTATACCATGTTCTTTTCCAGTGCGCTGTTTTAATGATGGGCAATATTTTTATGTGAAAGCAAATGTGAATCCAGTAATAAAAGATTAGGAAGTGAATTCAACTATTGTGGCACTCTGGGTCAATTTTTAGGTAATTTTTCTGTAGTAATTTAAGAAAAGTCTCCACAGTGTTTGTAATCTCAAATGAGGCTTGTTTTGTTTATATTCATCAGCTCTTCGTGGACTCCTCGAGGGAATTACATAGAGTCGAACAGAGACGACTGTACAGTTTCTCTCATCTATGCGGTGCACCTGAAGAAATCCGGTTCAGTCTTCTTTGAATACCAGTATATCGACAATAACATCTTCTTTGAATTTTTTGTAAGACCTTTTCTATAATAAATACACACATATTTTAAAAGAATTCAAACCAGTCAAAGACCCTCAGAAATGACTTCTCCCTTTCTTTGTATTACTCTTATGTCCACAGCTTGGTATTGCTGAACAAGTTCTAGAAAAATCTTCTTTCTGTCTCTTATCTTGACTTTGGCATGTATTTGAGCTTCAGAACTGGCTAACCTGACCTCTTTTACCAAGTGTTGGGATTTTCACACCGAGATTGGGGCTGTTGGTGGTGGAGGCTTCAGTTTGGGAGTGTTTGACTTTGAGATGACTTTGAAGTGGCTTCAAGTTTAAAGAGACTGCTTTGAAGTTAGGCATCCAGAACCTGATAAACTCCAAGGCATCCACGGTGCTAAAACGATCCTGTGGATGAGCCTGCCAGAGCCAAGTGGACGGGGAATGGGTCACCTGGGGCCCCTCTGCCAGCCCGCTCAGAATTGCCTTGCTTTTTCTGTCAGGGCTGTATCTGGTGCTCAGAGTAGGCAAAGATGGAATGGGAGGCAGCTGGGAGCAGGAGAGGACTGGGAATTTTCCATGCCTTCTGTGACCACCTCTCTGCCTGTCTGCTGGGCTCCAGTGGTGATCTGTGAAGAGATGTTCGTGCTGGCTCTCAGGAGTGCAGAGCCTTAATTGGTGTTTGGAAACTGTTTTGTGAAGCTGAGACAAAAGTGCAAAGTGTCCTTATTCTTTAGCAAAGATGAAAAAGGGAGACCAAAATAACCTGCTTGAGGCACCCTCTTGCTGCTACACCAATGCAATCTATTGCACTTTGGTAATAGTGTGGACTATATTATTTAGCCATTTCAGATTTATATTAGACTTTCCTTCCTTCTCCATTAGGAGAAATACTCTTTTCCATCAGCAAATACCCTTTTTACTGTCAGATGAATGTAACAGGATTATGAATCCTAGCTCCAGTCGCTTGATCTGACTGATCTGCTCCTGCAGAGGGAGCAGATATACTGTTTCTTTGAGTACTAGCTCTGAAAGGGCTTTTTGATTATTACTTGTATCCACATCTCACTGATTCACCTCCTTAATTCCCACCTTTTCACAAACCAGTGAGTGGTGCAGTCCTTTGCAGAAATTATCGTGCCCATAGTTCTTAGAGGTCCTCAGTATTTCATGGAGACTACATAATACTCTTCTAAAAGTTCCTCTCTTTCTCCAGTTTGTGGTTAAATATATTTTGCAATTGCAGTTTGGCTCTGGATGATGTTATTTCAGCAGTAGGGGCTTTCAGGTTGCCCGAGAATGGTGAGCTTGTCCGACACGCCAGAGGCAGGTGGCTGCATTACTCTCGCTGCATTACTGGTGTTGGGCAAATCTGAAGGTTAGCAAAGAGATGTGGTTCTCAAATGTGGGAACAAAGTAGGGACACTTCATGTTGGATGCCTACCACTGCTTCTGCTCACCCTTCCATATTTAAGCCCTTTGCACTTTGTGAGAGGAGACTATATCCCTTTCCCTCTTCTCCATTTCTATGAGGCTCAGATTAATCAAGATTATTGGGGGTCTACGTGATATTTAGGTGCTGCTTCTCCCTTCTTTTCCTTAGTTATGTATTAGGTGGCAATGAAGTACGTAGATGCTTTGGAGGGTTATATGCTTACTTCAGGCACAATGTGGAATAACCAGGTCTTATGAATTTAAGAGTGAAGTCTTAAACTATCATTTCTCCCTGTTGGTATAAAGGCTGAGTAGTTGCACTGATATGTCAAAGGGAGTCAATGCTTTTTCTTTAGAAAAGACATGTATTGGAAGTGAAGAAAAAAAAAAAAAAGGCAGAAAATGGGAGGCTCTTAGGCCATGCGGCTAAAAACACTTTCATAGGGAGAGGGCTGCAAGGCTGCTTTGGGCTGGGCAAGGGGAAATAAATCCTGCCTCCTAGCAGAGGCTCTCTGTGGCACTTTCCTTCTCCCTTAATAACATCACTCTCATGTCCTGAGGTGAGGTGTCAGGGAGCCAGCAAGTTAATATATGTTGACTCTGAGTTTGTCATGTTTGCCAGAGAAAGCAGTTTGCCTTCTAGCGTCAGCCTGACCACTCCTAAGTCTTCCTCAGCCGAGAGGCCCATGGTGACATCCAGGGTTTGAGAGGATTAGATCCTGGTGGGGTCAGGAGAAGGAGGAGGCCTCCAAGACAAGGAGCTTAGCACCAAAATATGGCCAGGTAATGAGAGAAGGCCAACAGTGTGCTCTGTGCTCTTTTTCTTTTCTTGCAGCTGCAGCAGAGGTGCTGTCATCTGATGTACTCCTAAGCTGCAAGCAGTGGTGAAGGATTCTTTCTGGTGAAAGAATTTTTTTTTGCCACAAATAAAGCAGCTGCTGTCCTAAATACATAGACAGTAGTAACAAAGCTGAACCTTATAATTCCCCACCAGTAACTGCTATGCTGCGAGAGACTGATCTCATGTTTTTGATTAACAGATACAAAATGACCAGTGCAAAGAAATGGAGTCCACAGCAGACAAGTGGGTGAAGCTAACGGACAATGGGGAATGGGGCTCTCATTCTGTAAGTGTAAAAATATCCATCATGATACTTTTTTTCCCCCTATTTTTATAAATGTCTGTGATTTCCTCTGACTAGAGATCAAATAAGGGCCACATCCTGTGAATTTGCTTGAAGAATCACGTGTTGCCTGCTATGCCAAGCCATCGAGATCTCTAAGGGTCTGATCCCAAAGCAAATGATACAGATGCCAGTCTTTCGCTTGATTTCCCTGGACTTCGACTCAAGAGCTTTATGAGGCTAAACAGTTCCATATAAATTGCAAATCTGCACACCAAGGTCCCTCCGCATGACTATAATTGAAATCTTCTAAACCAGTTGTTTGCTTGTGAGAGCAAGAGATTATTCCCTGGTGCTCAAAAGCCTCTGGTCAATGGGAGTGGCATCTTTATGTGCAAGCAGACAGGACTGGCTTTCTATTTTCAAGTGCATGACTCAGAGCTGGACTGTGCCCAGTCTGTGCTCCATGGTACCTTTTCCAGTTAAAAAGCGAGTTGGTAGTACTGGCATGGCTCCCATGGCGCTGGTACAAGTGTGTCTGTGTTGGAAAGAGCAGCTTTCACTGCCCTGTGGCCCAGCCAAGAGATTTGGTCACTGCACTGACGGTGCGTAGACTAGGTCTTCCTCACCAGCTCCTGCTGAGGCCATCCTTCCGCTATATCAGCATATCCTATTTCACAGAGCTATGTCAGCAAAGGCCCAGTGTAGGTGACATAATGCCAGAAAGAAAAGACTTTCCATTGGCATGGACAGCAGCCTGCTCTCTACATTCCATGGCCTCTTGGAGGATAGCACATATTCCCGAGCCAACTGTGGCTGGCAGTGTCTGTTAGCTCAGGGGCAAGCAGGTCAGATCAGGGGTCTAGGCCCGGTAGAAGGAGGTGTATGGGCTGAGAAATCCACTCAGTCACCCCTTTAGGATTCTTTCTCCTGGATCGACCCCATGATCCTGGCAGGATCCCTTTACAGGAGTAGGGTTATTCTTGTTCTTGTCTGGGATAGCTAAACTAGGATAAAGCACCTTTCAGCCAATATTGCTGCGGCAGCAGCAAGAGTTATACGCTGGACTAGTACAGCATTGATATGGTATGGTAGATACACAGGTTTGGCAGAGTCTTGGTAGACCTGCTGTCCCTTGTGGGACTAGTTACATAGGTAGGTGTAAGTTAGTAGGCACTGACAGCTGAAAGAAGTGGTCCTACCTTCCTCTTCCTCCTCACCCTTCCCCTTGTACTACCAGCACAGGGCTCTTTGCTGCCCTCACTGTGAAGACATGTAGGTCTAAGCATTTTGGGCCTGGATTATTTTTGTCCATCTCTTTCATTGCTCTGGATAAGGAATAAGGAAGATGGAAGGGACTACTGCTGGGGCTCATTCATGCTAGCTTGCTGATCATGAGGTTATGGGGTTAGATGCAGGCAAATCTTGATTTAAAGCCTTGCTTCTAAACACAACCCAGTTCTGACCCTGGACTACTGAATCCTGGGTTCTCCTTTTTCATTATATATATATGTATGCGTATATATATATATATACACACATATAATAAAAGTGGATTTCTAGGCTTTAAAAACAAACTGCCTGTCTATATCTGAATATGCAGCTTGTCACACTGTCTTGCCTGCTAACTGTCATATGTATCCTTGCAGGTGACTTTGAAATCTGGTAGTAATATATTATATTGGAGAACGACAGGGATTCTCATGGGGTCTAAAGTAGTAAAACCAGTTCTGGTGAAAAACATCACCATTGAAGGTAAGTGGTGGTTAGTCTTTTAGCTCTTGAACTTGCTGTTTTGTCATAGCATTGGGTATGTGCCATTGCTACTGTTGTGCCTTCTCATTTATTTATTTTTTTTGATTCCCTGTTTTACCCTCTGTAGTAGTTAAGGCAACAACCCTCTAAGGTGTAGAAACCAAACAGTAAAACTTCATGCTGTTGTGAAGGCTGGAAAACTAATTTAGTTGGTAAATGTTGCCATCTGCTGGGGAAGCTTGGTTTAGTAAATAGAGAAAAAAAGGAGAAGGAACACACCCCCCCCGCCCCCAACTTGATCTTCAGTGTAGTGTAGGAGGATCATGTTTCCCAGTGAGACTGTCTGGTAGCAAACTGGATGACATAACTATTCTGGGCCAATGGCATTTAAATCACCATTTAAATTATTTAATTAGTCTGGAATAGCTATTTTAGTCCATTTCTAAGTGTAACCAAGCCTGGAGTGCTATTGATGTTCTTAAATTAGATCAGCCTTGCACTGAGGAGCAAAGATTGAAGAAGTAAATCTTAAGGCCAAAGGGTTGAAATTGAGCAGTGACTTTTGTGAGTGATTTTGTATGTGATTTTTAATCCAGTGGGTTAGCCAGCTTGTCTGCTTTTCCAGATAAGCAGGCAGGCAGTAGTTAGATAACTACTCTGCTTTTCAGTGCGTTACCTGTATTTACCTTACAGGAGTTGCATATACATCTGAATGCTTCCCATGCAAACCTGGTACTTTTAGTGACAAACCCGGTTCATCCAGCTGCCAAGTGTGTCCAAGAAATACTTATTCTGAGAAAGGAGCTAAAGAGTGCACAAAGTGTAATGAAGATACGTATTATGCAGGTACATAAATCTTATAAGATAAGTGAAACCAGGAGAGTCAGATCATAAGTTCACCTTGTTTTTGTGTGCAAATGCAAGAGCTGCTAGATCCAACAACAAAGTTTGGCTTCCACTTGATGAGCACAGTGAAGTGGAAATGAAGATAGTGCTTCCCAAGAGCTGCAGAGAGCACTGTATGTGGCTAAGGTCACATAGATTTGCATTAAAATAATCTCCAGATCTTTTGTGACTTCAAAACGTACATTTTGTTTGAGTGATAATAGCAGTCATGTTGTGCCCTCTCGTGGTATTTTTTGTAATTGGTTGGTGGTTCCTGCATTTGCTTCATCACTGCATTCAGACTTGTGGTGTTTGTAGGAATCTCTTTTCCAAATGCTCTCCTGGCCCATTCCTGCCTCTCCTGTGGTTGGAAGATTTGGTAATCCAGTGCAAGATGTAGTACCAAAACTCTTCTGCATCTGCATATAGCTAGCAGTCATGAAGCAACATGGGCAAAATCCAGGCTTTATGTGCTGATCAAAATGTCTTCAATTCTCTTGTATATTGTTTTAAAATGAAGTTTTAAAATAATAAGTTATTGACCATAACACCTGCTATCACAGGTTATGGCAAATTCTTGGGTACTTGTGAATGGGGTATTTGTACGTACACGTGATGAGAAGAAAAGCTGAGGCAGTGTTGCAAGATTTTTCTAATGGATTAGAATGTTTTCATGTTTATCCAACTGAGAAATTATTTCCAGGCTTGGAAAAACTACACAAATTACTGCTTAACAATGAGAGATTGGGGTGAGAGTTTGAGTGACTCCCCTCTATATTGAATTAATGAATTTCAGGGTGACAGGAGAAGCATAGCTAATACTTTCTGAGTTTTCCTCCACAGTTCAGGGGAACTCATTCAGATTTAATTAGAACTCTATATAAAACTTATTTTTTGCTCCAATTTTGTATTTTTCTATTGTTTCACTTTACACTACAGACTTCGAACTCATTGAAGTTGTTCACAGGGATCATCTGACAGTTTAACATCCTGTTCCTCACCCTTTTTATTTCAGATGAGGGATCCGGTGAGTGTACAGAGCGTCCTCCATGCACAAGTAAAGACTTTTTCCAGATCCATACTCCGTGTGATAAGGAAGGAAAAGTAAGAGGAAAGCATGATGTTATTTTGGGGCTTGCTGTCATCTCTTGATCTGAAAACAAAGGAGGGGGTCTGTACTTTGTGTTGTAATTTTGCTTCCAGAATTGGATCTCTCTGAGGCTGCAGGAATGCCCTTAAACTGCTTTCTTTCCAGCATTTATCCATCTATAGGATTTTGCCCACCCTAGGCCTGCTTAAGGGAACTGTCATGCTGAAATGTTAAACTCCTTGTGCTTGTGATCATTCTGATGGGTCACTGATGGGTCACTGTGTTCCTCTTAAAAAGCAGTGGTGAGGCACAGATGGAAGCACTGGCCTTGAGTAGACCTTACTCTGTAGTTGTTAGCACTTTTCCTGGAATACTTTTGGCTTTGTGACAACTTGCTCCCTCCCAGGCAGTGCCCAGACATGTCCCGGGTGCTAGCACAGGTCAGGGAGCATGAGAAATGACCACACCTAATATGGGTGGAAGAGTTTGACTACATGAATGTGGTCTATGTGATGATCTGTGCTTTTAGCATCAAAGAATGGTCCATGATCTGTTTAATTAAGAGAATAGGTGCAGTTTGGAAATGCCCATTTGTGGCATCAGAACCTGACTGCAAATAATGAGCTTGCCTTGTGGGGGTGCCTGGAGAGGTTCTGGACTCAGAACCACAGTCACATGAATCATATGATTTACCACAGTCACAGGAGAACTTGAGTTTTGGAGAAGGAACTTCCTTTTACCAGGACATGAAGCCCACATAAGGCACATGGTTAGGCCTGTTTTGTGTATTTTTTTGCTTTTCCTATCTCCCTTAGACGCAGAGAGGGTGGCAGTGAGTCAAAATCCATAGATCCTCTTGTTGCTTGCCTGATATTTGCGGCCAGGATGGAGTACTTTTCAGTTTGCTGGTCAGCCAGTTTGAAAATGCTACTTAGTGTTCATGTGCTTTATTAAAGAAATCTTCACTTATTTCCAGAACTGGCAGGCTCTATAACCACAGCATTCAGCATAACCCACTCTAGACTCAGTGATTATTGCTCTGTTAACTTGCTTTAATGAATTAGGAATTAACAGCAACATTTACTCCTACACCTTCAGGTACTGCTTTAATTGTGGCCTCCTGCAGATTACCCTGTAACTGATCTGTGTAATTCAAGGCTCATTGGGTTTGAATAGGTTCCCACTGATGACACTCAGCTCCCTCTTCTTGCCCCCTCAGTGGTCTTCCCCTTCATGATGGACATCACCAGAACATAAAGTTGGTCTTTCTGCAGACACCCTTCCACTTTCTATGAGAGAATTCTCTCTTTGCAATGAGAACATGTCATACATGTGCAAGTGTTGGTTGGGTTTTCAGAACTGCTTTTATCACTCAGTGCTCTGCATCTCTGGAAGCCATTCAGGGTATGCAATATTGCCTGACCATGTCTGCGTGTGCTATAGCCCACTGAAAGCTTGGCTCTGCAAACCATCTTCAGATGAGCAGTGTCTGTAAAGCAGCAGCCTTCAGGCCTCCTGTTTTACAGACAAGTTTTACATGGGATGTTAGATTGTCTTCTCCCTTCTGTTGACCCCACTGCATGTGTAGAAGGATCATTTTGTCACTAGGCAGATCTTCAAGGGGCTCTGGGATGCCCCCTCTCCAACAGGCCCTTAGATGCCCCTCCCATTGATTTTCATTCATTTACTGCTTTAAGAATCCCTGGATCAGGGGAATCAGCCCTGATCAGCCTGGGACTTATCAACCCTCCCTTGAATGACTGTACGCACTCTCTGACCCTCTCTTCCCTAGCTCAATATCCATGGCAGTACTTCAGTGTGTACAGTGTGTCTGGGCTCTGTAAAATCACATGGGTGCCCTCCCAGCTCCTGATACATTTTTAAATGCTGTGCTGCTAAATAGCAGCAATATTCTAGACAATCCATTAAGCAGAGAGGATAGGCTGACCCATATGGGAAGGGGAACTGTGAGCCAATTGTGACAGCAAAGAAGGCGGAGGTAGTTGCTCCTCTGACGGTGAGGACAGTCCACAGGACTTGAGCGGAGTGAGCAAAGCTGAACCAGTGTCAGCAATCATAGTCAGCCAAGAAGAGTCCAGATTGCTGGGCATATCCGTAGTGATGAAGCAGGACCGTTGTCAAGTCTACAGCTCTGCAAGTGCCAGGTCCAGAGACAGTAAGCTGGGTCAGCAACAGCCTAATGATCGCTAGGCAAGTTCATAGTGGTGAGGTAGGTCCAAGGTCATGTTTGGAAGTCAAGTCCATTGGTCACAGTTGGGATCTGGATCAGAGGGACATGTGGTCTGACTGCAACACGAACTAAGCATAGACCAGTGGTAAGAGCCTCAGCTTCAACACAGTGCCCAGGAGCAGGGGGTCAAGCCTGTACTGGGTCTTGTTCCAGCTGTTGTTCAAACAGTTTTGAAGACGGCTAATGCTTCTTGAACAGCTTCAGTGTTTTCTCATTTCAGACTCAGATCATGTACAAATGGATAGAACCCAAGATCTGCAGAGAGGATCTTCCTGATGGGTTGACCCTACCACCTTCTGGAGAGAGAAAGGATTGTCCACCCTGCAATCCTGGCTTTTACAACAATGCCTCATCTTCCTGCACTCCTTGTCCACAGGGCACATTTTCAGATGGGACACAGGGTAGGAGGCCTTTCTCTTTGAAGAGATTCAGAATTTGTCTGCAGTCAGTCACCTACAGATATCATTTGCTAAAGATGGTTGTCTGTTTGTATGTGGATTACTTTAAAGATACATCACTGTAAGGCAGAGTTCCTTTTCCATAAAATACTTTTTACATGGCTTTGTGGAGAGGGATGTCTGTTTTTCCTCAAAAGTCCTTTCCTATCATGGTTTGCTGCTCTGAGTTGACCTGTTGCATTATGGATGTGTTCCTTGGCTGTTATAACATCCTAATGGTTGTTTTAAGAGTTTCTGAGAAGTGAATCAGAATTTTCGGTCAGTAACTCCTTTCTGTCCTTTCTTCTGTCCATGCCAAGTTCTTCCCTGTGCTAATCTCGTTTTAAGTACTGTCAGTTCAGAACCCTGTCAGCTTTGTCTAGCCTAAATTATGGTTTCTTGGTGGTTCTGAAATGTACTGTAGATACCTACAGGAGTTTGTGGGAACTATTGTTTAGCAATATCATCAAACTTTTAACCAAAGCCACTGAAAGGAGTGTGGTTTCAGGGACTGATTGCAGATCAGTTGCCGTGGTTATGGTCTTCAATTTGTAAGTCGCTAGCTTGCTTTTTAATGTCATGGTCCTAATAAGTCATTGGATGTTTAATTATAAATAAATGAATTATTCTCTTAGCTCAATGTTTCTCCCAAAGCGCAAAATGTTAATGTCTGTGCTCTTTGAAATTTAAGATGCACTTTGGTTGTGTGATTTCCTTCTCCTGCCCTTTCTCCCCATAGAGTGCAAAGCGTGCCCTGCTGGGACGGAGCCAGCTCTTGGGTTTGAGTATAAGTGGTGGAACATCCTGCCAGGCAACATGAAGACCTCTTGTTTTAATGTCGGCAATTCAAAGTGTGATGGGATGAATGGTGAGCCAAACTCCCTGTATTGTTATGTGCCTGTCTTTCTCCTGTGCTGATCACCACTGTAATGAAGTGCCCATGAAAATGAATATGCTGTTTGCTGAGTGAGTCATAATGCAGAGTTTCTTCCTTTTCTTTAATTGCACCAAGCTTGATAATTCTTATAGGAAGTAGTGTCACTGAATAGCACAAAAAGGAAATAAAACATCTCTTCTATACTGGAAGAGGGCAGGAGCTGCAGTCTACACCAGTTCCCCTCAGCCAAGGATCTGTCCTGTGATACGTTGATAACGTTTATATCTCTGTTTAAAAAAAAAAAAAAAAAAAAAAAAAAAAAGCTTGACTTTTCTCTAATTTATCTCCTTTTATGTTTTGTGATAGCCATGCCTTTCAAGGACACAGTTCTTTCAGAAAACTGGCTTGAATTTGTGATCTTTGTTCATTTAGCGTTCAGAACTTTCTCTCTGCACATGTACTAAGATTGCAGCAGAGAGCAGTCACAGCTCACTTATGAAAATGGTCCCGTTCAGGTCTTCCCCCATCTCCAGCCTTCTCTAATAGATTTTCCACAGGATACTCTGTCTTGTTAGACTGATGTTACTCAAATTTTGAACTGTGTTGAACAGACAGACACTTAAGTATATGCTTAAAATTTAACATAAAGATTCACTGATTCATCAATTCTAAGACTGGAGGAGATCAGCTGGATCATCTTGTCTGAGCTGCACAGCACAGATCTTGGAATTTCAATTGCTTTTGCTGATTTCAAGGTGACATTTGCCTCTAAAATCAGCAATTAATTCAATTACTTTTTTTTTGCTTTTACAAGCATTATACTGCTCTACAGTTTATGCTAGGCATCTTGAAAATATGCTAATGCACTGAATTGTTAAAAAAGTATAGTAACAGAGCAATCTTTTTGTAATGTGACCTAGAAACCAATCATTTCTTGAAAAAAAAAAATGTATTTTGTCTTTTGAAGGATGGGAGGTGGCTGGTGACCATATCCAGAGTGGGGCAGGAGGCTCCGACAATGACTATCTCATCTTGAACCTGCACATCCCAGGATTTAAGTAAGGAACAGATATATTTTTCCATCAATTTCTCATTTATCTCTTCCTCTTGCACCTCTCTCTCATCACTCCTGGCATGAAGAGAGTTTTCCTTTTTGAATTGTAATAATGTCATAGTTCATAACTGAGAAACAAGAGGAAACTTGCATTTTATTCCTGTGTCACCATTAGCTGCACTGCAGCAAATTGACTTCTGTAAGACCTTGGTTTTCAGTAGCATTTGCTTGATTTTGAGGTACCAGATAGTAGTCCAGAAATGGAGTAAAGGCGTTCCTGGTCCTCTGATTATAAGTCTTACTAAAATAACCCACTAAAATACACTTGCTGAAAGGAGTTTAGCCAAACCCACTTTACTGTGCATTGCAGCTGACTCCAGTCAGCAAGACCAGTCTGTGCTTGCCCTAGAGTCGGTAGAGAGATGTCAAGAGAAAGTACATTCCATCTCTTCTATACCCTGAATCCGCTGCTGGAGGCTCTTGTGCCTACTCTTTGCTATATCTCAGCTGAGAGAGGTTGCAACTTGTTATAGTATGTTAGCAAACAGTGATTTTTTTTTTTTTTAGTTTATAGGAAAACTGAAAATCAGAGAGAAGCAAGAAATGCGTGGAAAAGATTGGCATGTCCCTGTGTGTTGCTCTGTGATAGTTATCACAGAAAAGAAGTCCATACTGATGAGTGCTAGTAGGGTATGAGGGTGCTTTTAAGTGTTTCTTGGGGAGCACCCCCAAATTTTTATGGTTTGCAAGTGTAAATCACTTTGCACTTAGAGCTACTATGGTGAAACAGAATTAAACATCATCATTCCCTGTCAAAACAATTGCACCTGGGTAATGATTGCAGGGAGGAAACTATGCCATAAAGAAGCCATGCTCTTCAAAAATGATTGTGCTGCCTCTGCTACCCAGTATGTTGTGTAACCTGGCCTCCATAGTTCTGCAAGGACAGGTTTTATGTGACAATATCTAGTTTCCTTGTTGTATCAAAAGCAATTAGGGATTGACTGCTGTGTATCTGGAGAACACCTTGCAAATGTTTCATTCCTTCTCTGTTAAACAGACCTCCGACATCAATGACAGGAGCAACTGGGTCAGAACTAGGACGGATTACATTTATTTTTGAGACCATCTGTTCAGCAGATTGTGTGCTGTACTTTATGGCGGTAAGTGAGACCTCTCTCTCCATGACTGATGATTTATCCTGGTATTCTACATGTCACTTCAAAATCTCTACACAGGTGTGATTAGTTGCACTTGGCTTATTATGACTAAGATTAAGCATGACATTAGTTTAATATCTGTGGTGCCCTTGCAGGAAGATTTTAATTAATGACCTAGGAAAGTTCCTTCATCACTGGAATTGTGAACCTGTTCTTCTTGGTTATCTATTTGTTTTAACAGAAAGCATCTGACACCAAAGAGACAAATTTGCTCTTGTTAAACCCATTGATAAAAATCTCACTGTCTTTCGTGCAGTCAAGTTTGTCTCCATAGGTTTAATAGCTTTTTATTTTCTTTCCTTAAAACCTCCTTTAGATTGGTGAGCAGATGCTTTTCCATATTTAATAATAATTTAAAGAAAACTGCTGCATCTTGCACTGGAACAGAGCCGGAGCACTCACATGGTCATTTAAATCCAATAGAGAATAAGAAACACAGCCATAGACCTCACAGATGTTTTCTCATGGAAACTTTTGGCAGTGCTTTATTGGCTTCAGTTCTGTTTCACTTGAGACACCAACAAACTGAATATCCAAAGATGGTGGAACCTACAGTTTTTTTCTTTTATTTTTTGCCTTCCCTTCTTTGTGCCACGGCAGCACATGTTTTCTAAAATTTGAAATGTCAAAGAACACTGTGATGTACTGTCTGGAAAACATTCATAACCTACCGCAGGACTTTGAACTCTACTGTTGTGTGAACAAGATCATCTTTATAATAGATGCCCATTCTCAGTTGAAAAAAATGCCAGTGATGGAGAATTTCCTCTTTGTTACTAGAAGTTAATTTTGAAGTCCTTTATGGGTATTAAGCACTATTATTATAACACACCAAGATAGCACGATCCTACTTTTCACATTGTTTTTATTATGCACATTTTACAGGACATTAATCGAAAAAATACCAATGTAGTGGAATCATGGGAGAGAAGTAAAGAGAAACAATCCTACACTCACATAATCTCCAAAAATGCCTCTTTCACTTTCACCTGGGCCTTCCAGAGAATAAATGAGGGCCAAGATGTAAGTATTTCTTTAGGTGCAGCATTTTCAGCACAGCTTGTCTGTGATGCTCACCATTGGAAGTCTTGGCCTCTGGTGAAGATCACAGGCCACTGCTAAAAGGGCCAAGTGGCTTTGCTGTGTAGCACCACTGTGGGGGCAGCTGCTCATTAGCCCATCCACAAACTAATGCCCTGATAACATGGTACTGTTGTTCGAGTCTGCATGCCATGGTGCAAGCAGCATCCAGATCATTTCTTCCACTCTTGTTCCAGAGCAGGCAGTTCATCAATGACGTGGCCAAGATCTACTCCATAACAGTGACCAACGCAGTGGACGGAGTTGCCTCTTCTTGCCGGGCTTGTGCACTGGGTTCCGAGCAATCTGGCTCGTCCTGTGTGCCCTGCCCAGCAGGACACTACATCGAGAAGGAGACCAACCAGTGCAAGGAGTGTCCACCCAACACCTTCCTGTCCATCCACCAGGTCTATGGCAGAGAGGCCTGTGTCCCCTGTGGGCCCGGCAGTAAAAGCACCAAGGTACCAGAGCTAAGAGAGGCTCTGAGCTATGGGCAGGCAGGGTAGGTTGGAATATAACTCCCCAATTGCCAGTTTTATTGCTTTCCTACAAGTATGTGACTTGTTAACACAGGAGTATAATTATAACCAACCATCCCATTCTTTCAAAGATGTCCCTAGTCCAATTTCTGTCTGTAAATGTGTGATAACAACACAAAGATGACTGTGCTGGCTCAAACAAAAGGTCTGTTTAACTATACTTCAAGATGCTGTGTGGGGAGCAGCATAAGAACAGGGCAAGGAAGCAATATATATTGCTTCCACCTAAAACTCTCCTGGCCTCCTGCCCTTTTAAAGCTCAGAGACTTTCTGAACTGGATGATGTTTCTGTGGTTTTAGCAACACGTAGCAAAGTTTTTATGTATGAACTTGCCCTTAAGTTCAAGTAAACTTTTAGCATGTGCATCATCCTTGGCAAGTAGTTGTGTAGGGGTGTGAGGGACCACTCCATTTTGTTCATTTTCTACCTGTCTCTGATTGGGTTCATTTCATACTCCTATTTCGTGAGCTCTGTTTCATGTGTTTCCTTTGCAAGATACAAACGTAACTGAACCCTTGTTCTGGTCTGCCTACGGGGACTGTTCTTGGGACACTGGAATCCTAAAAGCATGCAAAATGAAATAGAGAACGAAATTGTGCGTTCCCTTGGGTAGTGCAGGGGACAGGAGACAGGGCAGGCTTGGGGAACGTTAAAATGTATCTGATGTGATTGCAAGGAACTGAAACAGGAACAAACATTCTCCCCAGCCATCCTTGAGGCCGGGGAAAGACAAATCATGAGCAGAGGACCAAGATCTCCTCCATCCTAACAGAGAAAGCATCCTGTCTGCACCTCTTTGCTTTACTCTTGGGTAGTGGTTTGCTGCTTGCCCTTAATTGTTCTTTAACATATGCCTCTCCTTATCTGAAGGACCACTCTGCCTGCTTCAGTGACTGCTTGGTGTCATACATGAAGGATAACCAGAGCCTGAATTATGATTTCAGCAACCTCAGCCAGGTGGGCTCATTAATGAGCGGGCCTAGCTTCACCTCCCGAGGGACCAAGTTCTTCCACTTCTTTAACATCAGTCTGTGTGGGAATGAGGTGAGCCTGGTGGGTTTTGAGTATCTAGGGGACTAACCAAAGGGTTGCCCTTGTTTATGATCCCTGGTGTCGTACTAATAAGACAGATCGGGCTCCCCTACAGCTGAGCTCTCTCCATCACACAGCAAACTCTTTCCTCTGGATCTACCCAGTGAGCCGATTTTAAGCAATCAAGTTGTTTTCCAGATATGATGTGAAGAGTGCTTTAGGTAGAAGTAACCACCAGGAGACAAAGTCCTGTCACTTCCCTGCCCTTTCTTCATTCTCATGCCTTTGAGTCCCTCCAGCCTGAAATTTTTGTGCTCCTACCAAGGCAACTCAAGACAGGAACCTGAGTCTTTCATGACCAGCTTCTTTCCATATGGTCCTGGTGCATATGGATTACACTGTCACATATATCATTTGCAGTTTTGGAGCAGTACCAATGATGTGAATTGTCATACGAAAGCCAGTGCACACAGGTTACATGAGCCTGAGTTCTATACAGTTCTGAAGCTTCTTTCTTATCTACCAAAGGCTCAAACACCTCCAAGAACTGAGGCAGGTGATCAATGACATTTTTTTACAGTTGTTTATTTTAGGGCTTAAATGTGTTTGGAAGTACCTGTCTCAATTAGAGCTGCCCACAGCTAGATCCACAAAAGTCAGGGATCTATGCTCCTCTGTGGATCTGGTCTCCATTTTCGAGCATGCTGATAACCATATAACCATGTCTTGAGCACTTGACAATTTTAGGGTCAGGCCTACACTGAGTTTGTTGATTTTTTCTTTTTCATTGCTGCTGTTCTGAAATTCTAGTGTAGGTCTTGAAATGTGACATTAATGCAGCCTTGAAGGCTATGACCTAATAAATAACTGTTTACGGATTTCATGTATTTGTGCTTTGAGAACATTTTATCTGGATTAAATGCCAATTAAAGAGATATTCTACAGTATATAATTTATATGCAAGGGAAATACGATTTCCCTTTGCAAGCCATTTCATTATGCACTGGAAGTAAAGACTGTGCTCTCAAGATAAACAGAGAAAAGTACTTTCTAGCACAGGTTTCTGGTAAAACAGATGCGGGAGATGACATCTTTTTTCTGAATCTGTACTTGGCTTTCATCAGAGCCTTCACAGTGGCATAGATTAATGTTGCATTTTGTCTCTCTCATGATAAAAACATCTAGTTGTTTTTAAGTTGGACTTAGATGCACCGAGTTTGCAATCCCTTCTTTTCCACACATTTTCACAGTCTGCTAACAAACCAATAGCTTCCCCATTTTTCTTGATTATCCACAGGGGAAAAAGATGGCTATTTGCACTGACAATATCACAGATGTCACTGTGAAGGACATGGTTTCAGAGTCGGAAGATTTTTCCAACTTTGTGGGAGCTTTTGTCTGTCAGTCCACCATCATCCCGTCGGACAGCAAGGGTTTCCGAACAGCCCTGGCACTGCAGTCCAACAGTCTTGCTGACAGGTTCTTAGGTGCGTGGCTTTTTCTTTACAGGTTGCTGAAAGTGAAGGTTGATGAGCTTATAATAATAATAGTAATAATAATGTGGGAAGTTTGTTGCTTGTTATGGTATTTTGGCTCTCCCAGACTGCATAAGAAAATTATTGTATATATTCCTTCCATCCTTTGGAGTTTGAAGTGTACCCAGCATGGAATAGATGCCTATGTTTAAGGCCTGTAGAAGACAATGTTGTGGCAATACAAAGCAAGGCTATTCAGGTCAGTCGTGCACTAATGTTTGAAGATACCAAGCCAAGGATGTGATGGAACTATTTTAGAGGAGACAGTTGCTATCATGGATGTTCTTGATGAAGTTCTTAAGGCTGCAGCATAGCTACTTTTTAGTAGTGCTGCATCACCTTGGGAGTAGAGAGAGCCCTGGTTTTACGCCCAGAGTCCCCCTTTGTTCTTGAGCTGCTGAGCAGATCCTGACTTCTGTTTCAGTAGTTCTGATGGCAGGAGGAGAAGAGTAAGGACATCTCCCAGGCTTTATCTACCATGCCATCCATGTAATACTCACACTTCCCTGTGCTTGTTCTTGTGGGCTTCATGACACAGAGAATTTAAACACAGAAATCTGGGGAATGTAATTAAAAAGAACTACTTTTTCTTTCATGTTTCCTGAACTTGTAGGTCAAGACTATAATAGTCATGTTAATCCAAGTATTTCTGCCTAGAGTCTCCACTCTGGCAAAGTCAGAAGGGGAACCTAGTGTTGGGATATAATTAGGTGAGGAAGGAGGAGGGTTAGGATGTGGGGCCATGCACGTGTTTAAGTCTTGCATTGTTCCTGTTCACAGGTTCCCAGAATTGAAGGTCAGAGTAGACGATGAAATCATTTAGTCTGTTCGCCTATCTCTTACAGGCATTGAGTGTTTGTACTTAGAAGTCAGTGCTTGAAGAAATCATATCTTTGGAAAAGCATTCAACTTGAACTTTTAAGAGTGCCAGAAGTGAAAACTCTGACGTAGTCATTTTTTTTGTTCCCACTAGTCAAACACTATTTGTATATTTTGATTTAAAGCAACCTTATTTTCCATATGAATTTGCCTGATTTCAGTTTTCAGCTCTTGCTTCAGCCTTTCTCCATTTCACACCCACATTTTCCTCCCTGCAAATACTAACAAATATTTTTCCTACAAATCATCAATACAAATATTTTTCTCCCTACAAATATTTTGTATACTGTGATCATTGCACCTCCTCATCACATCCTGCCCTATCTGCCCTGAGAAACTGAACAGGACAAGTTCTAAGTCTCTTGCTATCAACAATTTTTCTCAAGCTCCTGAATATTTTTGAGGTCTTTTCTGTATCCTCTGTAACTTGTCAATACCTTTTCTTAAACAGTGGACACAAGACTGGAATACTAAATAATGGCACATAAATGTCACAAATAATGGCAATAAAAAAACACCTTGCTGTTTTCCAAGGGTGAACCACTATCCTTTAGGAAGGGCAGGAAGGGCCTTCAACCCTCGGAGCACTTGGCTGCACTGAAATATATTTAGTTTGCATGAGAACAGCTTACTGAGTGAACCAAATTTCTCTGCATTATGTTCCTGGTCCTCTTCTTAATCTTTGTCTCATCTACTTGCTTTACCAACAGTTCTTGTGTGCTTGCAGATCACTGATGAAAAATTTGCAGACTGCATTATCAATGCTTAGAAAAGCCTGGAGACATACCTCATTTGATGACAATTTTCCATAGCCAGCTACTTTTTATAATTGGTTAGTTAAATATTTTTTTAATCCAGAGCGTGCACTTTATTGAAATAACACTGCTAACTTTTTAATTAGACTCTCATGTAGTAATTAGTGAAATACTTGATAAATTTGCATAATTTGCTTTAGCAACCAAATTCATCAGCGCTCAAAGAGTAATTAAATTTGTTCTGCAGGAGTTTTCCATAAATTCATGTCAACTGGCACTCATTATGTATCTATCCATTAACTAAAACCCATCTCCCATTTTTGTTATTTTGCCTCGTCAGGTTAACCTCGGCATAATCTGTTTTAGTCTTGTCCTTTTTGAATTTCTGCACCATCCTTTTACCTCCATCAGTCTTCGGAAATTTCCCTATCATCACAAGCTCTAATAAAGAGAAACACCAGTAGGCAAGAGACCTCTGTGGCCAGCTTACCACAGGTCAGGGCCTTGCCAGGTCACCTGGCCTTGCTGATCCCTAAGTGTGCATCCCAAGGAGATGCTAACATCCTCTATTGCCACTAAAGGAACTTTCTTCTGGAAAGCAAGCTGAGAGTCCTTGACGGCTGCTTGGGGTACAGCTTGTTTGGTTCTCTGTGTTGATTTAATGCTCTGCAGCAGTCCCTCACCCATATATCCTCCTGGACACTGTTAGTTAGCACATTGATCCGTGTCCTTTCAAGATCCCAGGATTTCAGTTGTCAATAGTGCTAGACCAGGTAATTGTGTCTAGTTCAAACAGTCATGCTGTCACCTTTCTACCTACTCTATCTTCTCTTAAAAGAGTTATAACCAGACTTGAATTTTCCAGACATGTGAATCATTCTCACAGATGTAATGATAGTTATATCATACTTGAGAGAATGCAGTTAGACTCTCTGAACTGTTGCAAGAACAGGCGGAAAATGTCTTTTCTTCAGTTTTTCCCATCTTCCCACCTGTTGCTGGTTGCTACCGCATTGCCCTTCTTACTGCTCTGGCTATTTTTCACCTCACGAAGGATGCAGCTTATCACATTTGTACAGCTTCCTCTTCTTCTGAACTGCTGCAGTGCAGCACCAATATCTTCTGTCTTTTCTTGTTTATGGTATGGGAAGGAGCTCTAAGAATTTCCGGTTTTCCTCTGCAATTTCTTCTTTTTCAGCTCTCCTCAAAATGCATAAGTCCTGTGTAAACTGTGTTTTCCAAATGAGTCTGCCATTTGTTTCAAAATGTATAATCAAAGCTTGCCTATGACTCTGTAGCTCTTCCAAATCTTTCCATTGCATCTTTCTTTTTTTTTTTTTTTTTCTTCCAGGAATACTATAAATTGCTCAGGATGGTTAGGGTTATGATATCTCAGAGTTATACATATGAACATCATATGCAAGGTATATACTTTGAGCAGCAAATTGCATCTCCAGACCTCCCCAACCTAATTATTCTAAAATTCTGTGATGTCCTCTAATTGCTCTGAATTCATCTAAAAGAACAAAAATAACAGTACTGTAAATAAATTCTGCTACCTTTTTTATTTTGTTATGCGAATGCTGAAATCAGACTGTATAAGCATGAATCTGTGGAGTTCACTAAGGTTAAAGGATGTTGTCTAGTTAATGGCTAGCATATTAAATCTTATTAACTGACAGTCATTCTTTGCTGACTGAATACGTATGAGATACAAATCCCTCAGAGACTGAGAAAGTCTTAGCTTGTTCCTCTTTTTTTTTTGTCTTTCTGCTCACATTCTAGGAGCTACTGTTGAAACGATGCTGGAAAATATCAGCATCAAGACGGATATATTTCCTCCCTCTCCAAGCAAAATACCCGATGTGCATTTCTTTTACAAGTAGGTAAAACATACTGTTTTATTGGTATATCAACTCTCTTCATTTGTCCAAAGAAAATTAAATCTGTGAGGGAAGATCTTTAAGCCACCTTTAATCTTTATCACTTTAATCAGTATCTGGCTGATACTGATTGGCATGCTGAAGAGTATGCCATATAATCAGCACAGTTGTTCATTCGAGTCTAAATTATGCTTGATTTGTAGAGAGTGATATAGAGCTTCGACTCATCCATGTGTCATTTCCAATGTCACATTCCTTTCCACAATGCCCACCTCACATTGTATATTTTCTTTCACATTCATTTGTATTTGCTTTGACATAAAAAAAAAAAAAAGAGCTGACCAAGGTTAATAAAAAAGAATGTTCCGACCTGCACAATTACTAATGTGATTTTCTTATTCTTCACTTTCGTCCATAAAGAGAGCGTCTCAGACTGGGTATGAATCAGCTTACATATCATCTCAATTAAGATGTCCTCACATAGGAGTCTACATGTGAACTCACTTTCTAAGCTTGGGCTCTGGAGCCTACTGATTTGCTCTCTAGATCTTATTGTTAGATCTTAATTTGCTATAACATTTTGGATACCAACACTTTGCGAGTATGTGTCTGAACCTGCAGACTGAATCCCACACCGTACATAATATACTCAAAGGACTGGGCTTACAATGCTCATCATGCTGGAATAAGGTCCATTTTTTTTGAATCCTCCTCGCCTTCTACCATTTGAGGAAAATGTGGCACTCAGATTCGTGGGTGAGGAGAGAGCTATATCAACCTCTCCACCAGAGTAACACAACAATCCTAATGTCTTTAATTTGTTTTCTTTAATAATTCTGTTCTATGGGCAGGTTATTCCTTGGCTTAGCAGAATTCAAAGTAGCCAGAAAACAGAACAGTTCCCCAGGTGGCATCTTAGAGCTCCTGGAGATTAAAATGATGCTATGAATCCTACCTTGCTTCCATTGCTCCTTTATTTTTATTTTCTTCCAGCTATCAATGGCAAAAGGCTTGAGGTAGAGGGTATTTTTTTAGTATTACAGAAGCATAAATAAATGGTCATAGACCTATGAAGCAGCAACATACACATATTGCAGTGGTCATGTTTTACTGACCACACATTTTCCCTCTGGTTTCACATTAGGTCTTCAACAGTGACAACCTCCTGTGAAAATGGCCGTGCGACTGTAGTGACGATGCGATGCAACCCCAGCAAACCCGGTCAAGGAGAACTTTCTGTGCCTAGGTATCTAATTCTTTTTATCCCAATAGTGCCTAAAAGCCCTTTTCCCTCAGGTATCCTTTGCAAAACTCATTTATACTTAAGTGAAATGAGACAATGAGAAGTGCTCCTTCCCTCACCAGCCCCCCAGAGACCTCAGTCATTTCTCCTAGGTGAAGGCCTTGCTTGCTTGTGTGTCCACCACCTCCCAGTGGACCAGGTACTCTGTATTTAACCTATGCAGTGAGAGAGGCCAGAGCTCAGGAAAGCTGTTACAAGCTTAAATTCAAAAGTGCCTTATGACAATATTTTGTTTTCTGCAGTCCTCATTCATATCAAATCCTCATCTGGGTCTTTGACTTCCACATTAAAGCTGCCTAGTCTGTACTTTGAAAGTCAGTTTTTTCTTCCTTGAGCTGCAGCAGTGCCTGTGCACAAAATGATGTTTTAGGAAAAGAAGAAGCTTGTGTGCCGCAGGTTTATACTTGTGAAATGAGAAGGGTATATATCTTCCACCCAGGTGTCATTATGTTAGATCATACTTTTGAATTAATTGACATTAGAGATGTTCTCAGACACTATGTTAAAGCATTGTGTGTTGACAGAGGAGCCCCATGCTCTGCTAACAGTCTGAGCACAGTGCTGTGAGGCCAGGCTAAGCAGCTTTTTTAGGCCTTGTAATGCTCTTGAATGTGCAGCACCAAGAAAGGTCTCCCTCTCATCTTCGTCCTTGAGCCACATCTGGTCACTGGAGTTTGCATTCGTGGCCCCTTTCACCAGCTGTGTTTCATTTGCCTGACCTGATTTTTCCTCTTTCTCTGATTCATGTGGCTTCAGAAAGCTTCTTCCTTCCAAAGCCCTTCTCCTACCTCTAAAAACTTCCAGAGAAAAAACAATAAAAGGATTAACATGCTTACCTTTAGCAACACCGTGTGATCTTTCAGAAGTTCCTCTCAGTCCTACTAGCCTTCATTTGGGCTGTCGATGCCCTCTGCTTCTCAGGTGATGGCCAAGTAGTTGCTATTTGAAAGCTTCTGAAGATGTCTACTCTAGTTTCTTAGGGATGCACCAACAAATTGCACTGAGCAGCAAGCCACCATGTAATCCCCCTGGGTGTGAGTTCTTGCCTTCTACTGTGGTATCTTAAATCCAAGGTACACTGGGGATAACTCACCTTTAGTAAGAGAGATGTAATATCCCTCTTTTTCAAAATCAGGAATGTGGACAGAAACTGCACAGAGCTGACATGACATGCCTTACCGCATTTCCTGTTGGTTTCTCAATTACTAGTTCCCGTTGATTAGATCAGCAGTCAGTTAGCTATTTTCAAAAGGGAGGTATCTGATACATGTCAAATAATAGCACATAGAATTCCTTGATCCTCCAGGCATAGTGTTCAGTATCATATGAAGTTGCAGTGTAAGATGAAAGAGGCAGAGGAGAAAGGTCTGTCAAAGCCCCTGTCACATACACAGAAAAAAATATTCCTTAATCCAGAGAGGAGAGTTCTCAGATTTTCAAGTCAAGGTAAATCAGGATAGATTTTTAGCTCTGTGGACTTTTTGAGTGTTCAAATCAGGGAAATAGATTTCCAGAAGATGTTGAAATGCCCTTTTGAATTAATTTTTCTGTATGGATATTTTTCCTATTTACATAGCTCAGCTTTTTATTGATGGTTCTGTGGACTTTTGGTTACTGCTGCTGTTAGAATTGATCTATCTGTCAGTAACAAAAACTGAGTGAATGTCCTGGCATTGCCAGAACAATTTTGTTCTGTCTACCGTATACAAAACAGGGCTATTAGTCTTTCCTGGCCTAAGAGAAGCTGTTACCTAGTCATTAACTGTCAAACATCCTTCTAGTAATTAGCCATGAAAGCTCAAGTCCACTCCATATGGGTGAAATCACCCAGACGTCATTGCAACAGCAGGAATCAGACTGTAGCATTCACATGGAACGGTCAGATGGTGTAGAGAAGAGAGATAGAGGCATTTGCTGGCCTTGCACATGCTGCTGAAACACGGGAGCAGTTCTGCAGGTGTCCCAGGCTTGTTTCTTTCTGCTCTTTTCACTGCAGGTTCATAGGTAGTGCTTACCACCAGGAACCGCATGGCTATTTCAGTCCTTTGACACCCAACATCTGCTTTCACTTGAGAAAGCATTTTATAACCTCAGATTTTTCCATCTGCTGACTCAAAGAGTATTTGCCCATTTTTTCTAATTATCATAAGCTATCTTCGGCAGCAGTGTGTGATCCCAGATCATTTTGTAAGTGACAAATAACTCAGACTTGCTCTTCTCCTAGCTCCTGCCCTGCTGGCACCTGTGATGGATGCACTTTCAACTTTGTGTGGGAAAGTGCAGAAGCTTGCCCTCTCTGCACAGAGCAAGACTACCACGAGATTGAGGGAGCCTGCAAGAAAGGATTTCAGGTATGGGACCAGCAGCTCGAAGTCGGGTGGGTTCATTTCTGTATTACTTGAACGCTGTTGAAATTTTGCACACAAGCTGACATGCAAGTGCAGGTGGAGCTAAGGAATCTTGGTCCACAGTCCAGGCTGACTGGATGACAGCCCTTTTGGGGCTGTGTTAAGACTCAGGATTTTTGTTCCCATGGTAGAATAGTCCCTGAGGAATTGCTGGCTTCTGTAGTGAAGTGTGATAATGTCCTTTCACTGGTTCAGAACCATTCTGTTGATCAGTATCTCCTAGGTAGGCAGGAGACCTATTCACAACCTATTCATAATCTTGTCCAACCCAAACTCTGCCAGAAAGGTACAGAATAGAAAACCGTTTCTGGCTTATCAGAACCTGTAGCCACTATCCAGAGAATCTCAGCTGTACCCTGAAAACCTGAAATATGTATTTTGATTTACTTCTTATTGAAAAGATATCTAACCTGTCTATCTCAAAACACCTTATTGTTTTTATATCAGAATTGCTCTCCATTTTCCTACTAATGGTCTCACTTTTCAGTCTTCTCTCTTTTCCATTTGAAAGGAAACCTTGTATGTGTGGAATGAGCCAAAACAGTGCATTAAAGGGGTTCCTTTGCCAGAGAAAAGGACAAACACTTGTGAAACAGTAGATTTTTGGCTAAAAGTTGGAGCTGGTGTTGGTGCTTTCACAGCAGTTCTGCTCATAGCCTTGACCTGCTATTTTTGGAAGAAGAACCAGAAGTAAGTACTATGAACTGTGTTCTATATAAAAGTAAGATAAAAGCTCAGTGTAGTCAACATCTGACAGTAAAATGGCATTTCAAATATCAGTCCTTATAAAAGAGTAGATGAGAAACAGTGTTATATGAGTCCATTAATCCACCTAGCTGAAGTTTCTTATGCCAACAATGGCTATCAAAAATGCTAGCAAGTAAAGTATAGAAAGTCTATGGTCATTTCTTATCAGATAACCTCCCCATAGGAATTGTCTTTTTAACTCCTGAGAATCTGAGGTTGACCTTAAGTCCTAAAGCAACATGGCTTCATCGAGGACTGAATACCAAAATAATATCCTTTGAATTTAAGTCATACTTTTTAATTGTGTTAACACACTGATTGTATTCTACTTAAGTTTGTTTTTGGCAGTATTTGTCTGGTGTGTACCAAAAAGATTGATGTTACTCAGACTGGACATACTGACTATCTCTGTTGTCCTCTGCCTCCCAAACCTCTTCCTATAAATCTTCAAATCATTATTCCACTCTCCTGGGATTTCATTTCCTCATGGTACATCCAGATCATCCAGACTCAAGACTCTAGCTTCATGCTCCCCTCCTACATTGCACTGTTGTTTGAACTATAGACACTTTGGACAGATCTGTTTCCCCCAGCCAGCACACAGGTAGCTCTTCCTCATTCAGGAAATCCTCACATATGTTCAAAAGTTTAGGAACTCTGATGTTCCTAATCTTCTGGCCTTTTGGATCTTTTATTAAGACTTTGAAGGATTCACCACTAATTTGGAGAGTAAGAACTAGATGTATTGCTTATACTATTCTCATTAAACTTTTTTTTTTTTTTCCATGATTAAAAGTAGAATAAATACCTTGTTAATAAATATGTGAAGGACTTCGGGTAATTTGTGAAAACCTTGAATATAGGACATTTGTAAAAAAAAAAATCTGTCTGGCTTTATATCTTCAGGCTGGAGTATAAATATTCCAAATTAGTCATGACAGCAAATTCAAAAGAGTGTGAGCTACCAGCTGCTGACAGTTGTGCTATTATGGAAGGAGAAGATAATGAAGAAGAAATAGTATACTCAAATAAACAGTCACTACTGGGGAAGCTCAAGTCCTTGGCAACAAAAGTGAGTAGCAATTATTACCATTAATTCTAAAGAGTAATTATTACTATTATTTATTTATTAGTGGACATGATGAGGCCGTGGTGCTAATTTGCACAGGGCTTTGTGTACACTCCTTTGTGTACACATCAGCCAGTCCATAGTCATTCTGCTGAAGTCCACAGTATGGTGAATGCGAAGAAGTGTTGTAGGCATTGAGGAAAAGCTCTCTCTTCCACAGAGAGATTTCAGTAGTGTTACTATATGGATGATATCCCCCCAAAAAAAGTGGGAGGAAACCTCTTCTCATATTCCTACCAAACGTCTCCATTGCTGAGGCAAACACTGCCATTGCAGATATGGAAAATTAACATAAAGAATATAGTTTGCAGCCCACCTGCAAGAGCCTTGTGGCTGTCTTGAGAACCATAAATTTGAGTACTGTGGGTTTCAGCTGAAGAAGAGACATCTGCCAGAGCATATTACCCAACGGAGTCCTTAAGCAACCCCCTCTGTTTCTGTGGACAGCAATACCCCTAAGCACTTTTCCAGTGATTTACACAGAAGTGGGTGCGAAATTAGTCCAAGCCTCATTATAATAAGGAAGGAACAGTGCTGTCTAGAGGTATGGGTTTAGGGGGTCCAGGCAGTGTGAAACAGATGCGATGCTAGGTTATCCCTTGTTGCCCATGCACTGCTGATTGTGCCGCTTCTCATAGCAAATATGATGTGAAATTGTTGTGTGTTTGAACTCATAATGAAAATGTCTTTGGCATCCTTTCGGTGTTTCTGAGAGGAGGAGCAGAAGACCATCTTGACAGGTCCTGCAAGTGCTTTAGTTTTTACTGTGATTCCCTTGAAGTCAATAGGAGAGTAGTGCTGTCTCTAAGACAGTATTAGGTTGACATTTTTCTTTCCAGTTTTGCTGAAGCATTTTGTTTCAAAACAGGAAGGAAGGTTTTTTAAAAATGTAATTAAAATCTTTAAAAGATCACTTTCTTGTTTCTTGTCCCAAAAATATTTCAGAATTTTGATTTTTAAGATCTGTTCTTGTGTTACCTATTTTTCCTTCTGCAGTTGAGTACAATATAATGAAACCTTGTGTGACTCCTTTCTCTTTCCCTTATCTTTCTCTTCTTTTAGTTCTTTTACTTGTTTATTAGAATATTTTCCTTTATCCACACTACTTGTTCCCCAAATCTCCCTCCTAGGAAATGCTGCAATTAGACCACTAATATGAAGAACTTCACCCTGACCACAGCTTGAATATTTGCCCTGTAAAATCAATATTATTTCTTGCAGACAGGGGCAGAAATGCAATGCTAAGAATATTGAAATTGTAAATAAAATCAAATCACATCAAATTTTGTGGCAGTGCTCCAAAAATGAAAGTTGATTCCATTTTAAAGCCTTTTTAAAAGGGAGTGACTTTGAAATATGGATGATTTTTTCTGGGTGTTTAATGGCTCAGCTGTCTGTGGTTTAGCCTAATGACCAGTGCAAGGTGATGTTTTGCTCTCCATCTGATAACTGTAACAGCTTTGCTGACTACATTTGCAGCACCAGCCACCGGCTCCTTTCTGATTAGAAGAAAAGAGATGAAGGTGTGGGAGAAGTGTTTTTTTTTTCTCTTTTCTCTTTTTCTTTAAAGTAAGCTTTAGTACTCCAGCATTCAACCCACTTAAATGCCTATTTGGACTCAAAGAGCCTTTCTTTAAGTTCCTATATCCATTTATCCATTTTAGCAGGCTTCCTGAATATTCTTTCCTTTTTAAACAAGCCTGTCAGATTTTTCTAAGCTGATTCTTTTTTTTTTTTTTTTCCTGATAGATGATCATAGCTGGCAAACTAGGCTTCCAGTACCTCATTAGCTTACTGAAATCTGTGTCCTGCATCCCTGCAGATAACTGGAATTTAGTATATATTTCTCCAAAACAAATGTTATAGGCATCATTTTTCTTGATGCAAAAGATGAGGATATTCATCTCCTGCTGCATTTGCATGTAAGATACAGGAAAAAAAAGTATATAGAAGAAAATGGGGAAGAAAAAGAGAGGAAATGTAAACTGAGAAATAAAGAAAAATCTGAAATATCTTAACTATATGTTCAGGATTTGGGCAGTGACATTTCTAGAAGGCAAAGCATCTCAAAGCTGTTAGCAGCTTTGAGTACCCAAGGAATTCAGGGACAGAGCTGTAATATACATATACATATATATATATGTATGTAGAAAATGTTATTTTTAATGAGGTTATAGAAAGTAAAGAATTATCCAGATGCTTCAGATCTGAGGGTGTTCAGGCTTTTGTGTCCAGCATAACAACACCAGACTCTTTGGAGGAAGAAATATATACTCTGCTGTAGGCATGTGCAGGACAATTTTTTCCCTACTCTTTCTCACCTCTGTCCTGAACCCCAGCTGAGATTGCTTCAAAGACCAGACCATAAGTTTAGTTTAATATCGTTTCCAAAATGTTTCTCAACATCAACAAGTATAAAAAGTAGGCACACTAAACAAGAACCGGCACAGTCTAATGAGTACTTTTACTCTCTCTCTTTCATTTTCTTCTTCTGTGTGGGCTGTTGGGTTGTCCATACACACCATGATTTGTCTGTCCACACTTCACACCCTAACACCCATTGGCCAGATTGCCTCATCTGTCACACAGAAAGTAAAATCAGAAATATCAACCCATCAATCCTGATATTTAAGATAGGAGGGGCTCTGTGCTCTCTTATACTCCTTTTGTCCTACGGATTTTCCAAAAGAAGAGCTGGGATGGGAATCGAGGCAGTGATGCTCACACTCACAGGTTTTGCTCCGCATTTTTCTTTAATGTAACAAGCAAATTGATAAGTAACAATAACCATACATATGATTGCCTTGCAACTCCCCCTGCTCTGGCTAGCTGTCCTGTGCCATGAATATGGAATCAAAATCTTTTGTATACCCTCTAACATACCTTGAAAAAATTGTATTATTTTTTGCTTCTTTATGCAATTTTGATGATTCTGCAATTTTTTAAAGAATGGCTAGTGTTGTTAAACAATAAAGGATCAAATTCTGCTTTTAGTTACTTTGGTACAAGTCTTCAGCAGAAGCTCTACTAGAGCTTTTAGGAGAAGAACCATTTCTAGCAACCATTGGAGTGAATTTAAGGAATCCTGGCTGATGGGAACCTGTCTTTTCCATTACAGGAAAAAGAAGATCATTTTGAATCTGTTCAGCTGAAATCTTCAAGATCCCAGAATATATGAAGAATTAATGCTGCCTTCAAAGAAACAAACCTGATTTCTATTTTTACAGGACTATATTTTAAACATATTCTGGCACACATTGTAATGGTGGTCTCAGTGAGAAGTGCTAAGCCATTTGGGAGGAAAGAAGACAGGAAGCAAACCCGAAAATTGGATTGCCTTATCACGTGATTGAGTAACTTGCCAAAAAAAAAAAAAAAAAAANAAAGCAGATGCTTGGATTCCATACTGGGAATGAAATTCAACTCAGGAAGAGATATACATACTGCAAATAACATGATTTTTTGCATTCACCTAGGCATTGCTGAGGCATGCTACATGATTTATAGGTACCTTTAATTTCCTATCACTCCTTCTACGCATATTCATAAACAATGAGTTTCAGAGAAGCCTGAAACCTCCTGCAAAGGTTGTGCATTGTCCTTTAGTAGCATAACTGTGAGTCTCTCTTAAAATCAAAATAATAAATGGTACTTGAATGAATCTCAGGTGAGTTTTGAGCTTTGGAAAATGTTTATGCTCTGAAGGACTGGATGGTCTGTGTTGGGTTTAATGCAAGAGTCATGGTTTTGAATCTGTAAGTTGAATCCGTTCTGATGCTTAAATCACAAAAATCGGAGCTGAGGTACAAGCTGCTGCTATTGAATTTAAATGTTTACTGCAGCTGTATGAATTGTAGGACTGGATCCCTGAGTTTATAGGTAGTGGCAGGCTCAAATTCTATAAAGAGAAGGAAAGTGATACCTACAGTGCAAACTGCACCTCTACTCTGTGGAAACTCATCCTTTGGAGAGAGGTTGGAGGCAGTTTTGCTAACCTCCCTTGGGCTACCACTACATTACCTTCTGGAGCGCAAGCCCATGGAGACACACCTCTGGAGGTGAAGCACAGATCTCTGCTTCTGGGGCTGCAGAATCAGCTTCCTCGGTTGAAAGGGTTAGAAATACTCAAACGTCTCTATTCCTGGGCCCAGGTGAAGAACAAGGATAGAGGCCTAGCAGAGCTTAATGGAGGTTACACACTCGTGCAGCTTAGCATCTAAATGCTTTCTGCTGCCAGTGAAACTGCATTTAAATGACGGCACAAATTGGTGTCTTGAAAAGTGGAGGCTAGGTGGAATTGTTCATAAAATCAATCACATTATAAGCATGTGATCTTCATAACACCCTCTGTAATCATTTCCTGAAATTCCCGTTGAAGTTGAACTCAAAGGAATCTAAAACGTAGACAAAAAAAAAAAAGAGTAATTTTGTGCAGGAATTCTATAGAGAAAATGAGGAACAAATCTTGTCTTGACCTCTAGTCAGACTCATATTTCCATTATATTAAAATTATGTGGATTGTGGAAATGCATCAAAAACTTCAGAAAAGTCAGATGGGCAAAGATGGTGTTTTTTACTATAAAAAAATAAAGATTTTTGATTTTATACAACTGAGCTACATCTATTAATAAAACAGGGCCCACTCAAATAAAATATAAATCATTTTTTTTCTGCATTTTGAATATTTTATTATACTATACATGTGGACAAAAAATTATGAAGTTTAGATTTTTTTCATTAGGCAAAATTCAAATCAGTTGCTTTATATCTCCAGTCATAGAACACAGGCTTTGCTCTTTTGATGGGAAATACTTCAGGCATCTTAATAGAAGTGGTGTACATTTTTTTTTTTTTTTTTGCTCTTGAAAAGGCACTTCATTTTCCCAACAAAGATTTTTATGGGGTATTGTTGAATGTATATTAAATACACATTCCTTTTTGTATATTTTGTACCATTGCACTCTTATTATTGTACATTGTATTTGTCGTCATGATGTCATTTATAAATGGTTGTCAAAGATTATATGCTCATGGAGTAAATGATAATGGCTTTGGGATTTCACTTCTTAGATCTTTTATGAAGAGGGTTTTTATGTTGTTGATTTTTATTCAACTAGTGTGCTGTAGCATCAAAGATATATATCTGATGGGCATTCATAAAATAAAGTGAAAATATATTTGAAATTTTGGACTTGAGGTGTTTGGGTAGGACTACAGCCTTTCTGAACATGGCTACTCTTCACTGGTGGCTAGGATTTTAGAACCTTTCACTGCCATCAAATTGCATCTGTGTACATCTGTTTCTATTTTTTTTTTCTTCTCTCTTCATACATTTTTCCAAGCCATAATTGCAATTCATTCTCCAAAACATCTTTTCTCCTTTTGTCTTTGGACTTATGTTTCTGCAATTTCAAAATGCCTTAATTTTTATGAACTGTATTTCATGTCAGCTAGTAACACAAATGGTCTGTTTTGTTCTTACCCTTTCCCGTAAGTTTGCCAATCAGGTAGAAAATGGCCATTTCTTGTCAGCTCCCATAGACTTTATTGTACAAACCTTCTCAGATCAAGTTTCAAATATTTTGTTATTCAAAACAAGAATTTCTTCAAACTTCTTCCTGTCAATCTAATAGTGTATTTGGTATAATAATAACAGAGTAGGATACCAAACAATATTGCAGACTTTATTTACTTTTAAATAAGAAAATGGCATTTTCCAGCAATTAAGAAAGTTAAAACTGCCATATTTTAGCTGACTTTTGCTATTATTTTCTTTCTGCTACAGACACAGTAGGAAGGAGAGGTTATTTCCATTTTCCCATAAGAGGCACATTTTGGAAGCCTTTTACACCTCATTAAGAAATCTGCTGTCTGTGACCTCTTCTAGCACTCTGCCAAAATATGCTTACAGCACCCTTCCCCTTTTCTCCCTCATGGAGTCACACCAGAAACTGTTATTTGATGCCATAAAACAATGTGAATCAGTCTGTTATGTGTTCAGTTGATTAAATGGAATGCATTTTATTGCTGCATTTGCATGCTTTTCTTTGAAATCTGGAGTCAAGCAATTGAATCTCTTTGAAGATTAAGCACATTTTAGTGGTGTCTCTGTATAAATTATTGGCAAATTAAGCAGAATGTGTCTCAGCTTTGACGGTGCTTGCTAGGGGGGAATTGTGCAGAGAGTGTATTCTACCTAGATTCTGATTATGCTGGTTGGTGTTTGTAGCATATAATACGATTGATGTGGAGTCTGTTTGGGGGGGAAATTTAAGTTTTTCAGAGCAACAATGAAAAGTCATTGGGAATTTTCAAGTAGTTATCACCCCCTGTTCAAAGAGACGATTTTAGTGTTTGCTCTTTTTTTTTTTTTTAAAAAAAAAAGACATTCTGGGACTCTCCATATATGAAGGGGTAAGCTTGCAGTATTTAGTTTCCCTGCTTTGTTAGAGTCAGTAGTACCCATAAAATAGAGACACTTACTGTTAAATCAGAAAAGGCAGCAGCAGATGTTGTCACCTAGAAGACGGTGCTTGACTCATCTCTAGCAGTGGCCAGCACAACACAGAAACTTCATCACAGAAGTACAAGTAGCTACAACAGACACCAGCATTCCAGTGAAGATGAAATTTCTTCCTAAGCGAAGAGTGCTGTGATTAGTCTCCATGTCCTGAAACATGGAGGAGTTAAATTTTTATTCTAGTTAATGTAATAGTGGTTGATAACCTCTAGGAAATCGTGGAAAGTTCTGCTATCTTTGGCATTCTTCTCTCTTAATGCTTTCCCCTTGTACATTTATTCCAGAGAATCACAGAAACTCCCAGTTTCTACTTCTGTCTGCTTTTGAGCACAGGAGAGTCATGCTTCTTAGACAAGCAAATATGAAGACAGGAGCAGAGGAAAGGTATGACAGCTCAAGCTCATTCTGAAATATGGCAGGGGTATCACAGCAGAAGGTGATCCCTCCAGCATCCTGTTGGAAATATTTCACACTGAATAAGTGTGGCAGGGATGAGGGAGACATGAGAAGAGACAGGATTATAAGCTGCTACTGTGTTTTGGTTATTGCCCCAGGCATATACAAGGCCCCACCTACTCTGGGGCTGGTGCTCTAACAGCACCTGCAAGCCATGGGGAGGTTGTGTGGATGTTTTTCCTGTATGTTTGAATAAAAGACATGCAAGAGTGACTTCTGAGAGCTTTCATTTTATGCATGGCCCATTTCTTTCCCTGCCTCCCTCCTCACACACTTCACCATGCTAGAGTCTCCCTAGAGAGTTCAGCCCAAGTCACTCCCAGATTTTGTCTTAATGTTAAACCTTGAGGCACAGTAGTAATTTTGTACTCATGTTACTCATGTTAATTATGCTGCTGCTGTTTCTGTTGACCTTTAACTATTGCTCTTTTGTTGGTCTGACATGGGTTTGTTGGACACATGGAAGCAGTCTTTGAGAGCTGGACATCATTGCACTGCAGGTGCAATCCATTGCTCTGTGCTTCCATTTTTGTTGCTCCTCCAGGATTTGATAGATTTAGAGGCATTTGTGATGGTTTAATAATAATAGTTTCTAAAAGCTTTGCTAGGCTTTGAGGATTGTATTTGTGGGAAGACAATGGGCTTTGCAGAAAATTGACTTAAAAGGGCAATGTACCAGAAAGTTACATTAGGGCAGTGTTTTTTTCAGGGTAATGATTTTTCAGCTCATTCTACACAGTCTGATGTCTTTATCTGTCTTCTTATTGTTGCTGACAATGGAAGATTTGGTGTAAGTAGGGAAGTGACACTTTTGTGGAGAGATGAGACCCTTCCTGACTGCCATTTCCTTAGGGGCAAGAGAGTCAGTAAGATTGACCTTCCATGCCTCCTCCATGCCTTCACTTTCTACTCATCCCCTTCCTATTGCAAGAACAGTGGATTTTCTAGCCTTCAAAATTCAGTCAAGACTTTAAAAAAAGAAACCTCCCTACCAAAACAACAACAAAGGCTTTCTTCTTTCAGATGGATTGTTCAGCCAATAAGTAGAAAAACACCAGTTATTCACAAACCTTCCTGTGCTCTTGGTTTGTTCTAGAGAATTAAAGTGCTCTAAAATGACTGCTCCTGAATGAACAACCAAACTTTTCTGCAGCCTGCAGTGCAGCATCATTGAAGCTGGAGTAGAATTTGCGCTTGTCCTTGGTGTTTCTGCCCATGTGGTGCATGCAGTGTTCAGAGTGGTGCTCTGACCCTTTGGAGTAGACATGCTAGGAGCACCCATGCACCATGGTGAATTGCTCTAGGTAAATCTCTACTTACGATAGAAGCCATAAAAACACTAGAAGGGTTTTATATCCAAAGACCAGGTTTTATTCTGGTGGAAAATAAAACTATAAACTATTCAAAACAGAGAAGCTCAAATGAAGATGTGAGGCAACAGTAAAAACAAAAACAATAAAAAAAAAAAAAACCCATGGTTATTTCCTCTTTGCCCTTGCTGGCATTTTAATATAGGTTATACAGAATTTTAGAAAAGCTTCTGTATGACTGCTTAGTAAGTATTTCCTTGTGTTAGTAAATATTTCTTGTTTCTGCACAGTGAAGTTGGGCAGATCAAGTGTAACCACGTTGACTGAGAGTAAGGGTATCAGCAGTACCTGCCATAGCAGGGTGTGAGGCTTCTCTCCCCTTGAAGTACTCTAGTAGTACTCTGTGTGTGTTTGTTCAGATTGGTAATCTGCTCACTGGATAAGGGAGGATGATGAAGAAAAACAAAGTTTTGGCCTCTGCCTTCTCACACTGACCAAACTAAAGGGCTTACCTACCTTTCTCCTTATCACTCTAGCACTGAATCTGACCAAGTGTGAAAATTTGCTCTAAGGCAAAATAGCACGCTTTCCTCCCTCATCATGCCACATAAAAGGAAGGTCATTTTCCCAAGGCAGAAAGAGGATGTTCCCAATATTAAAAGCCAGCATAGCACTCGAGCATCATGCCCATATACACAGCACCTTTCAAAGAGTGAGTCCTGCTCCAAAGATTTTCATATCACTGTGATGTGGGCAAAGCTACAGCTAGACTGAAATTTTCTGTTTCGTTTTGCTGCACTTGGCACTGGATTACTTTAAGCATCAGGAAGTATCAGATAATCTGCATCCCTTGAAATTCACAGGAAAGAAGTGAAAAACTTTCAAGACAAACCCAAATGAAATACAGGAATGTCAGGAATAATATGTGAGTTCCAGAAGGCTGGAATTCCAAAATTAAGCATGTTTTCGTGCACACGTGCAAAAGCAGTGGCTCTGAAACCATATAAACATTCAGAGCCAGTGTTCAGACCCAGACATCAGGTTATTTACTCATTAGAGATATTGCATTGAATGAAAACCGTGAGGTAGTAAGAACCTCATCTGATATAAATTAGCTTCAGTGATGTTAATTTATATTCTAGGAGTGGGATTCACCTAACACAATGCCTTTATTTATATATTTGTTTATTGGTGCAAACTATGTGATCTGAGCTAGTTGTGTTTTGAATGATTCATCTATTTCTCTCCATTAAGTATAAAGGGAGAATAGGCTGACTGTCTCATATGTAGCTATCTATAAATGGACAGTAAATGTTAAGTGAGATGCATCCAATCCTGATTTTTTTCTCAACTACAATTGAAAAGAAATTCTCCTTGCCTTGGGTATTAAGAATCCCATAAATCCACTGAACATGAAGGAAAAGGTAGCTTGACTCTTTGCCATATTGAGAATAGTGTCTTAATCCACAAAAAATCATACATTGTCAGACTAATGTAACTGCCAAACCTGAGGTGCTTTAAGGGGTCTTGATTTAGAAAGCAAGATTCCCATGCTCCCAGAATGCTGTGTTTCAAGGTAGGAATCAAGTTCAAAATATTAGGCCTTGTAGCAAGAAAGAAGGTGAATGATGGGCTCTTTACAGAATGAGGGCTAAGAAATACCAATCTGGGGGAATGGCACATAAATTTCAGTACTAGACAGCTCCATGCTACTGAGGCTTAAATGGGTACATGTGTAGCTGGTAGTAAAAGTGCAGACATAGAGAGATCTTCCTTGGTAGACACATAGGTGTGCAGAAAAATTAGACAACTAGCTGTGAGTAGCAATTATAAGAATGCATATCTTTAATTTTGCCATTCAAAATTACAGCTGTTTCCTTTGCCAGCTTAAAGCTTTTCTGAAATGTGTAGTGAAGTCTGCATGTAGAGCTGGGCTCCCGCAAATCTGCACTTCCAGCAGTGTGTACCTTCCGTCTCTGCCTTTCAAGCCTCAGTGATGCTGTCTTTGAAGTCAATGAGAATTTTGCTATTGCTTAGTTGAAGTGAGATCAATGAGAACAAGTCCTTAGGTAAATATGCCCAGGCACAGTAATCAAAGCATTGTTTGTTTCCTTAATGACTTATTGGACCCAGCAGAAGAGAGGATTTCAGATTGTTTCAATAGAAGAAGAGAGGCCTTCTGTATGCAGTTTGAAAGTCAGATTTCAGAGTTAATTTGCAATTGTCTAAGTAGCCTGTATGTGTGTGTCTCAAATTGTTTGGTTTAAATGTAAAGGTTACCTCGGAGGTGTGTAAATTTCTGCTGGATTTCTCTTTTGTGACTTTTTTTGGTCCTGTGTCTCTGTGGAGCTCCAGTTACGTTTCATAGCCCTGGTGATGCACACAAACTGAACCAGCTGTGTCATTGCTGGAGGTATAAACAATCTTAGCTAATGTTCTGGCAGATTTTCTTCCATCTCTTTGCCAGCCTAATCTAACATCTCCTTATCTGTGTACTCTAACAATCTATTGGTGTGCACGACAGCATTAAATCATGGCAAATGAGTGAAGCAATGATCAAAAAATGACAGTTTTTGGTAATCTCTCTCATTGAGATGCAATTAGGTGGGTCATAAAAACAGAAATATGAAGATACTTTCAAAAACATTTTCACTTTTGGAAATAACCCTGTTTCTTAATAATAAAAAGATCACTTGAATGATTTAATAATTTTTTTTTTTTTTTTGCTAAAAGAGAGGGAGTTTGTACTTACCCCTGATGAAGCATTATCATAAGCAGCAGAGCAGGGCTGTGCATATTATACCGTGTAGATTCTGTAACACCGGCACACATTTGTACATATGTACATACACACATATACTAGAGTGTTTTTATCCTCTTTACCTACTCTAGGGATATCTTCTCATAAATATAATGATCTTGAGGGAAGAAGAAACAAAAATAAAACCATGCTGAAAAACTTTTACCTTTTTATTATTGGTGCCTTTACATTAATACTGCAGTTTTGTGCTGAGAAAACCAATCTGTTACACGTAAGGTAACTGTAATATACAACATATAAATGCAGTCTAAGTTAATTACAACAAGGAGCTACAAAAAAAGTTCGTAGGAAAGAAGTCACCTAACATTGCAACTGTGCTTGCAACAAATCACTCCCTTACTGCAGGACTATGCACATTGTGAACCATGGTTATTTACATGTCCCTTACAACCGTTAACAACAGAAGGGCTAAAATCAGTCTAAAAAGTTCCAGAACATCACTATATACTGTACAATCCTCAAAAATAATTTATTACACTGTTTCTAAAAAAAGGAACTATTTTGTTTTCTTGTGAATTTTTCTCTTGTGTTTTTCAGAGTGCACAACATGTGCAAAATTTTGCCTAACAGTCTAAAAACTCAAGAACTGAACCGCAAGTCACAATCACAGGGATGAGGTGGTGGAGTCCACAACTTCCCTTCCATTGCAGACAGTGGGAACATACATACTAGCAGATGCTGAAAGAGAAAGAAAAGGGAAAATCAGTCAACTTTAAGGGTGGACTGACCAACAGCACCTGGATTCAAATTCTTGTTATCTGGATCATCTCATCTACCCTAATTAAGATGTCTAGTAAAGATTCATGTTGAGGTTGACTGTGTCAGCCGTGGAGCTGATAGAACTACTACTTGCATCTCTGCAAGACAAGTCAGATCTTAGACAGGCTGACACATCTGCAGGAGGAAGTTGATTTCTCTTTGCTGACTATTGAGGGAGGGTAAGTTGGGTGATGAAGCTTCTCCAAGAGTATCTAAATAAAATGCATATAGTTTTTTTGGGGGGGAGGGGCAAACGTTCTCACTTTATACAGTTTTATATAGTAGTGTGAGATAATTTAGCTAGAGCTGTATTAAGATGCCTTAGTAAAATAAATGAAAATTGAATCTGTTTTTTTCAGGAAATGCTAAGGTCAGAGTCTGCAGGCTTTCCTTAATTGGAATAGACATTTCTGAAATAAAATGCATGCATTTTTTTAATCCAGGAGAGAATCCACTTCTGCACATTAGAACTCTGTTTTGACCTACTTTTTAATTAAAAAAAAATGTTCATGTGAGTTAAGAAATTTATGAATAATTGTGAATTTGCAAACAATTTTTTTTTTTACCTAATCCCAGAGTATTCCCCTTGACCTCTAGGACCTTTAAATCAGGATTAAGTATGACTCCATAAGTGAGGCTTAGATTCTGATACCCTTATCTATATTGCCTAATAATTTATCCACAGTATTTCCATTGCTTCAGTGACATAACAATGTGATACTGAGTATGAGAATCTGTTTCTTAATGCATTTGTATATTGATTGCAGAATATATTATTATTGTGCTAAAGTCTTGTGGATTTAAATTTAAAATCAATCCCATCTGTCCATCTTTGTTAAAATTATCTACTGGGCATCGAGAACGTGCTTTCAGATGCTCCGTGACATCTCTGTTCACAGCACCATAAAGCTGTTTTCTGAAAGATACATTAGGTTAATGATAACAGTGACCCAGAGAAATGTGATGTCTTCATCAAAGAAAACACGCAGCAAGCAATGACTTAGTAAACTCAATCATGCAGTGTAAAAAGTAGCTTATATGGCTGACAAGGGCATGGTCAGTCTTCCAAAACTGGTGCTGGCTACTCTTTCAGTTGAAGACCAGTTCTGGAAAGGCACTTAGCATCATTTGAAAGACAGAGTCCTCTTTCTTCAAATCAGCTACTAATTCTAATTCTTTATGTGGGTAAATAAATATTTCATGGAAAGCAGAACTGCTTTAACAAGAGAAATTTAGAGGCAAATTCAGACTAAAGAATTATTTGGAGGAAAGGGCAAATACCTGATAAACAGGAGGGCCAAGAACGAACCCCTGCTCTAAATTATGTAAAGAGGACTTGATATTTATTGCTCAACCTGCGTATGCTGAAATCAGTTATTTGTAGGCAGCATCAAATCTAAGATTTTGTGAAAATTAACTCTCAGGTTTTATATTCAGTTTTAAACTGACTACAGTCTGACAAGACCATGACCTAATAATTTTATCATTACTACTACTGCTAGCTACTCTTACTTTTTTTTTTTTTGCCAAAATGAAAAATCAGTACTGCTTAGGAGACCTGATTCAAATCCCTATCCTACTACAGTGTGACTGAGGGCAAAAGCATTTAGTTTCTGTGTGCATCTGTCACCCACCCAGAACTTTTTTAGCTTCAGGGGTTCTATGAAGTTCAACACACTGAAGACTATGAATAGCTCAAAATACTGCAGTAAGTGGGTCAGGAGGACACCAAAGCCAGACAGAGAATATGGTAATCAAGAAAAAAGTACCCTTGCTTTTTGAGTTCCCAGGCTTACCTTCACGGTACCTACCTCTCTTCTAATGCTGAGAGGTAGAAATTAACTCTGCTGAGTGGAGGAAAATGCTCTCACACAGTATCCAGCTCTGTCTCTTGTCTAAACAAAAGATCTTACGTTTCCTTACCGCTCAGCAATGTTAAAGACCAGCCATGAGTTTCACATCACGCCTTAGAGCGGCAGCCTAATGAAGGATTGCTGGAGCTATTAGAGACATCTCACCTCCATTTTGCCCTTGTGTTTATGCCAAAGAAAAATGTGTGACACAAGCAGCAATCTTGATTTGGCTGCAATTCATGCTTTCCTCCCCTCTTCCGTAGCAGTCCTCTCATTTTGCTGAGAAAATCCTGGGCACAGAACCAGAGTTAAGAGCAAGAGCTCAGTGCTGCTGTGCGCACCTTGCAGCATATCTGCAGTGAGGAACAGGCAGGCTCCAGCTTGCTATACTGGGTGCTGCTTCCTCTACTCATGCTCACAACTGGATAGCTGTGAGTTAATTGTGTATAAAAGCTACATGGCTACACTGGTTTGGAGCTAGGATTGGACAAATAAGCTACTGAGAGAGAATATATGCCTGACTGTCTATAAATAGTAGGTTTCATTCTTTTTCTGATCACTGTGGAGCACTTATGGAAGAGCTTACATCTGTCTGCAGCTGTCCATGTGGATATAACATGGAGGTGGGAATACACTGAGTTGAGAAACTGAGCTTCTAAAGGGAAACTCCTGCGCTTAAGATAGTGAACAAAAACTGACTTTTCAGGTGCCTCTGCTACTAGAATAACCTGCAGCTAATTTGGATCAGTCTCTATTAAGCAGCTTGTGACTGATGAAAACACCATTGAAGCCAAAAGAAAAACAAGCTATCAGTCTCAGGACTGATAAGAGGAATCTTTTTTTTTTTTTTTTTTTAATATATGCTGTGTGGTGATTGATGTTCTCTCACTGTCCTCATGCTGTCACTGAAGAATATTCCTAGTGATGAGCAGGGTGCACATGCAAGGGGATTATAGCAGGCATGGAAAAGGCTATGATATGGATTAGAAACAATTTGGATGACAACCCTTTTGGAAGTTTGTGAATGACTGAAGAGTTGAAATAACATTAAAAGAAAATGTATTCAAAATCATTTACAGATAAATGGGAGAAAAAGTTTGCCTTCTCTAAAAATATGGTGCTATCAAAGTGGATTCTCAGTGTTATTTTGCTAAAATAATCTTTTTTGCCAAAATAATAAGGGAGCAGTTGGGCTTCTCCCACTGTACACAACAAACCTTTTAGTCTCCCTTTTAGGTCTTTCTAGCTTCTTTCCAAGGTCTGAAAAGACCAACAGACCTCAGTTTTGTTAGTTGTAAGCGGGGGAAACAAGTGACAGATCTAAATAATGAATTAGCAAGATGCTATAAAGCTGGATTTTAGGCTTTCCTTAATGTCTTAGAGCTTTTCACAAACCTTAAAAGTAAACTTTCAGTTAAAGCTAAGTACTGAGACTGCACATACACACACACACACACACTCATATACATATTATGCAGTGATCATAATAAAAAAAAAAGTCTAATTTCAAAATGCAATCCTATACAGAAGTATCCACAAATCAAAAGGGTTTCTGATTTAGCTTGGTGCATAGTATATGGGACAAAATTACATAGACCACTTGATGCAGGGTTCACAGAGGATGCAAAAAGTCACATGAGACTTATCATTTTGTCTAAAGGATTATTGGGAATTCATGGTTCTTGCAAATCCACTTTTGGGAGTGCTGCATACTTCTGACTCTTTGGGCTCTCATCTGCCTTGATATAAGTAAAAGTTCTCCAAAATAGCAATGTGATTTTTATTTCTGATGTCAAGACAGGATGAAATCCTCAAACTGAATGAGGTGGGACATACATACACACACACACGCACACAAGTAGAGCCATACAGCTGATCCCTTGTCAGGGGCCCCTGAGCATCAATGGCACAGTTTGACTTTTAGGGTGAGAGAAGCAAAAAATTCTACACCCCTCTCCCTCCTAACCCCTGCCAGTTTGACAGCATGGCAGATTCCCCAATTTCTTCCCACGGTTCCCTCTGAAACCTGACATGCCAAACAATTCTAGTCAATTTTGAAATTTAGGTCACAATTTAATGCCTGAGGCTAGGCTGGCATGATCTTCCTAGCAAACTTTGCTCTGCCTCCCTACTTTCCTCCATTTCTTGTTCTTTGCCTCTCTCTAGTAGAAATGTTCATTTTAATTATCTTTCCAGGTTAGATATGCCATCTGCAGAGCTGTGAACGAGGTGCTGTGTGCTCCCATCCTCAACAAGCTAAGCTTGACAAGGGAAAAAAAAAAATGTGACTTTTTTTTTTAATCCCCTAAAATATATGAACAACTTACATTAAAACAACAACAACAAAAAAAGTGACAGTCCCAAAACAAAATCACAGACATGTATCTGCTTGGGATGAAGAAATAGAAGATGAGGGAAAGGAGGAGGACAGATGAGATGAACTGGCTCACACTGATCGCTTCTCTAGGTGCTTAGAAAGGGTCATGCTAAGTATATAGAAACAGCTTATGGCATCCCTTGTATGCATTTGCCCCAGACTTAAAGCCCTTGCTTACAACCCAGGCAATAAGATGCACTGAGAAAGCGCAATGTGGTGGCTCAGGTCCTGACAGCGTGACAGCGTCTCGTTTTGACAATAATACTCCAGGGCAATCTGCTGCTTTTGCTGCAGTGAGGGTGACAGTGGGAGACAGGTTTTGTGCAGAATGGGTGTGAGTCAGAGCCTGCGGGAAGCTTTCTGCTGAATTCAATGAGCTTCAAATTGGGCGCTGAGCTGAATCCCGTGTGAGAGGAAAAAATTTTTATCTCCAGACACAAATGAAGTGATGCTTCCACGAGGTCCAAAACCCAGCTTACAAAAAGCTTTGTGTTACTGGCAAAACCCACCGACCCCATGATTTTACAGAAAGGTGGCAGTTTTGTTACTTACACTGGGAGTAAGTGGTCCCGGTCCCACTGACGCTGAACCTGTTGAGATGGAGTCTGTGAGTGACCACGTTCTTCTGGGGCTGGAAGAGGATGATGTGCACCTTGGGTGCGAACAAGCAGCCCAGCACGACGAAGCCACTCAGACTTACAGAGATGCACATGGTGGTAGTCTGCACCTAGGACAGAGTGGGTGCAAAGTGCTGTATTTCAGTATGAAAAGCTCTAAAATACAGAATATCATGGGAAGGATAGCTCTACCCTCTCTGCTTCCCATCCCATTCTCCTTGATTCCTAAACATACCATGAAGTCCTCTGCAAAGTTGGTCATGCATCAACCAGGCAAAGCTGGCTATAGTGGAAACTAGCTTGTAGGTAGCATTCTTTATGAAGGTTTTTGTTAGGTGCCTTATGCAAAGCACTGTTTGAAAACGAGTTTACCTGGCCTCAATCACATTCAGAGAACCCGAACAATCCCTTGCAGAGACGTGGGATTCTGAGTAATCAGAAGAGCTTATTTCTGCAGGTGACATTTGCCAGATGGTCGCAAAAGTGCACTGAATTTGACACAGAGCTCCTTAGGCTGAGAAGCAAATTGCTGGCAAGGCTACAGCATTCTGGAGGAGTTGCTATTGGGACATTTCTTAGTGCAACTTCACTGTCACTGTCTATCTATCTTCCTGCTTTTTCACTGGTATAACTAGGTGCCAGTTTACTGCTTCATTTTCAGTTTATATTCTTCCTAGCCAATTCCTTAATGAAGATGTTGAATTAAACTATCTTAAATTCTACTGCTCAATCTGAGTGATTAAACATCCACGGCTCATTTTGCCTTAGTTACACTCCTGCAGTCCTTGAAGATCAGCCTTCTTCCATGGGAAAGCTTCTCACATTTCCCTGCCATAAATAATTGTTGCAAGATGAAAATTAGAGCAGGGAATGGATTTTGGTTGCTTTCTATCTACACAGAGCACCAAGTGCTTTGTCAGCAGTGAGTATAATTAAAGTGCTCATATAACTAATAATCACTCTTTACCAAAGGAGTGTGAAGCAAGCTCCATGAAAAGGTGCTTTTCTCTCATAAGGGTGAGGGATTACAGGAGACCATACAAAGGCAATGTTAGAAAGGGACACTTTTTTGTGTTTGCAATAGCACTTTCTACTTCCCATGTCTGCATTTGATACAAAAGCTTCTGCACTGAGCTTTGCATGGGTCTCAAACCAGACTATTCACAGGTAAAATAGAACCTGGAATATTCTCATAAAATCAGAGTAATTTGAGAGAGTAGTTTCTATTTAAATTTTCTTCACTTAACAATGCACTCCTCCCCAGCCTGCTCTGTTATGGCTTGTGCCTCCAGGAATAGTTCAGTTGTGCTGACACTGTTATGTGCTCAGTCAATGAAATCAATTAGGTTAAAAGTAGTTAAAAGAATTACTTTTAACCCAGAGCAGTTGGGTGGCTTGGTGTGTGTCCTGGCCTCATGGACACCAGTGTTGGCAGAATTGGGGACAGTTCTGCTTGGCAGAGCAGAATTGATGGACAAAAGAGTGAGCTCCTTAAGCTAGAATTAAATTTGAAGAAAAAAGTAGAGATAAATTGGCTAAACAGTAGGAACTATTAACATCTGCTTTTATTAGAATCAGTCTAACCAGGTGTTTTCCTTCCTGTGTTATCTCTGCTTTTCTTAAGCTTTTGCCTAAGGTGTGCAGGTGAGAAAAATCTGCTAAATGTGCTAGGTGTTGGAGCTGGTATAAGACCGTGTTTATTTTAACCATACCAGGCTTCAGTCTATCTTTGCTTGCAAGGGAGAACCCCTCAGTGAAATCAGTGTGGAACAACAATGGCATCAGAGAAATAGATTCTATCCAACAGCCTTCCTTAAAATTTTTGACATTTCAGCCAACTGAGGCAGCTGAAAACATGGCAATTTGCACAGCAGTCTGTGGGCTCATTTCTAGATCTAAATTTTCTGGGAACTTCTTCCAGGGTCGCCAGAGAATTCCTGGAAGCTCATTTAGGAATGTCAGGGTGCCTGCTGCTGCTAGGAAACGACAGCTACCACAGGCTGCGACTTCTAGAAATCTCTAGACGTTTCTAACAAGATCTCTCTTCATCAAGGGCTGCTTTGAGCTTTTGTTCTAGCAGACAGTTCCCTGATGAAGGAAGGTGAGGCACCTTTGCAGCAGGTGCCAGAGAGAGGCCAGTGTAAGTGCAGGAGCTAAGAGATTTGCCAGCTTGCACAGCAGCTCGTGCAGAAGGGCACAAGAAACTCTGCTGAGGACAGTGTTTGTGTGCTTAGCAGTGGTGGTGATCATAGAATCATAGCATGCTTAAGGTTGGAAGGGACCTCTAGAGATCATCTAGTCCAACCCCCCTGCACACGCAGGGTCACCTACAGCATGTGACTCAGGACTGTGTCCAGGTGGGTTTGGAAGGTCTCCAGAGAAGGAGACACCACAACCTCCCTGGGCAGCCTGTGCCAGGGCTCTGTCACCCTCACTGTCAAGAAATGTTTCCTTAAGTTCCTAGGTGTTTCAGTTTGTGGCCGTTTCCTCTAGTCCTGTCAGTGGCCCCCATTGAGAAGAGGCTGCCCCATCCTCCTCACTGCCTCCCTTGAGGTACTGATAGACACTAATCAGGTCCCCTCTCAGCCTTCTCTTCTCCAGGCTGAACAGGCCCAGCTCTCTCTCGTGATGCCACGCAGTCCCAAGTGCACACTGGAGCATCTGTCCCTGGTGCAGTGGAGGACTTGACACAGGCTGAGCTCCTGAAAGCGGATGTAGCTTTGGGACTTGCAGGGATGCTGAGAGTCTCTCACAGGGGCAAGGGGAGATGGTTGTCCCATTTTCTAACCTCACGTGCTCTGTAGGGAGGTTTGCTACTTCCCAGGGGCTTGTATCCAGGATGGTTTGGAGAGGCTGCTGAGGCTGGTGCAGCCTTGGACTAATACTCCCTGCTGATCTTCCATGTGGGCATCAGTCATACAGCCAGGGAACACCAAGTGCAACTACATGGCTGTGGGGGTGATGGTTTAGGGCATGGGGGTCAAGGTGGTTCTTTCCTTGAACTACTGGTGACAGGGAGAGGCTTGAGGAGGAGCGGATGTATCCTGCAGCTCAACAAGAGGTTGCACAGCTGGTCTTGTCCAGAGGGGTTTATCTTTTATGATCACAGGACCCTCTCTGAGGAATGAGGATTGCTCGGAAGCGATAGGTCTCACACGAACAGGTGGAGAAAAAGCTCCCTTGAGAACAGATGATGGTGACTCACAGTCAAGTGAGGGAGTGGTAGACTAGTGTGCACGTTGTGACATGGGCAAGAGAGACACTTAAATCAACAAAATAGGGCTGCATATCCACACAAATAAGGAAGTGTCTACAGAACTGCTTTATGGGGGAGTTTTCAAACCTTTCCTGGCAAATCAGTATGACTGCACACCTCACTGATGTACCTGCACACTCATGTGCACAGCACAGGGAACAAATAGGAGGAGTTTGAGGTCTGTGTGCTGTTGTAGGGCTGTGATCTCATCTGGATTACAAATGTGGGGCGATAGCTCTCATGACTGTAGTACTGCCATGGATGGATACAGGATCTTTGGGATGAACAGGCCAGAATGGTGAAGAGGGGGAGTCACCCTATACCTGAGAGCAGCAGAAAGGCATGGAGCTTTGAGCAGGATGACGAGCCAGCTGATCCTCACTGATCAGGATAAACAGGCAGACCCATGGACAAATACAACGGTGGGTGTCTGCAACAGACCACCTGAATGAGAAGTAGGTGTGACCTTCTTCAAATAATGGAAGAAGTCTCATGTTCACAGGCCCTATTCCTCATGGGGACCTTTAACCTGTTATAGTTTTAATCACTTTTCATCATTTTAATGATAAAATCTCGAGCCAGGGAACATTTACTTTCTTTTTTTTTTTTTTTTTTTTTTTTTTTTTTTTTCCCCACTGACACTGTTATGTTAATGAGATCTTTTTTTTTCCTGTTGATGCCAATGGCATTGGCCTACATTAGGATGGCTATAGGGGGGGTTCATAGTCAGCTGTGATACTGAATTAAAGTCTATTAAATCTGGACTTTTCAAAGGAATCTCAGAAATGCAGAGATCTAGGGAAGTATAGACATCTAGGACAGGATATTCAAAAAGCTTCTGAACCCAGGACAACTCATAAGAATATCAGAAAAGGGATTAAACTCATTTTCTGTCAACTCAATATGACTCGAGTTCCTACTTTATGCACTTAGGAAGCTTGCATTTAAATTCAATTATAGGAACTTCTGAAAATCCCACTCACGTAAGATAACCGTAAAAAATCTGCTGGAATGATCAAGTCATATCCCTCTTGGCCCTCGTGGCCAACTCATGTGATGGTCCACACCAGTGTTATTGGTACTGGCCTCTTCCTGTGTCTATCTTCATGATTGCTTTGAGTACCAGAAACTTTTCCCCTGTGCCTGCCTTAAACTTTTCCTTCATTAGCTTCAAGCCATTACTCGCCATCCTAACTTCTCCTGAGACTGAATAATTCCTTTCTCTCTCCTTTTTTTTTTTTTGTTGTTGTTGCCTTGAAATTATTTATAGTCTATGATCATGTCTCTCTGGGTTTACCGTTGTCTAGACTAAATATATTTAGCTCTTTTACTGTCACTCTCTGTGTCTTACGGTGTCATTTGTTATCCATCCCTGCTTTCCTGAGGTTCTCAGTACCTTTCCTAGGCTGAGTACTAAAAGTAGTATTCCAGGGTGGTCACATCAAAAATACATTTAACAGACATTATCAACTCCCAAGTTTTACATGCTATTTTGTGCACATACTATAATACTGGCCCTAGGCTGATCTGCTACTTTTATTTATTTATTTATTTATTTTTTTCTGCTATTTTTATTCTTTTTTAAAATTCTATCTTTTCCATTCAATAATACAATTTTATTGAACTTGAAGCTTTCCAACAGTATTTTAGAACTTAAGCAATTTAACTGGTTTTGTTTGAATCATGCTGCTGAAGGCTGACTTTTTTTTTTGCTCAGTTACAGATGTATTTTATCTCAAACAAACTGGAGAAGGAATAAGAGCTGTATATTAAAGCATAATATTTGTTGGGAATTCTTTTTTTTAAGAACTTTTAGAGGAAATTTTGACATTATTTCCTTATTATTTGCTTCATTTAGAATAAAAGATTGTTTGAATGGCAGATTCTTTTACTGAAAGGGACTAGTTGGTTCAGCTTTTGATTTAAGGCCTGTCTCCACCAAATAACTCATAATGACTCATAACTCATGATCTACTAGCTTTTTCTGTTAAAATTAGGACTTCACATACTGATGTTCTGGTATGAATATTTCATCCATGTGCTCTGCCTCTATCATAATAAAGCCTACTGTATCCCCTCCACCTCTAACTGTACATACACAGTTCAAAGTGAGACCCTTTTAGGAGTTAAGTGAAATTTTGGCAATGTGCTTAGATGAACATTAACATTGAAATAGTTTGTTTGCAAAGGATACAGGGGACTAAAGAGCAAAAGAAGCTTTTAGCGAATGACGACAGGGTTCTCTGCAGTGATGCACACAATTTATGGAAACACAGATCCAAACACTTACTCTGTAGTCACTGGATGTCACATAAAATATAGGGAGAAAGGCCAGCCAAATGATGCACGTTGTGTACATTGTGAAACCGATAAACTTGGCTTCGTTGAAGTTCTCTGGACATTTCCTTGTTTTGAAGGCATATACAGTGCATAAGACTACCAGGATTACATCATATGTTAAAGAGATTAACATACTGGAATCTTTGACATTGCATTTCAATATGACAGTCTCTCTCTTCTCGGGAAGAGTGTACCGCCTGGTGCCAGGGGACTCCAAGATAAGCCACACGGACACCACCACTATCTGTACCAAAATGAGGCTCAGGCAGATGAAGACCTGAGAGCTGGGGCTGATGAACTTAGGCCTTTGAGCACCGTTCTTTACACCATCAAATATTCTGGCTATGCAGTTTGTTTTGGTCAGGAGGGCAGAGTAGCAGACAGCAAAGGAACTTCCTAGCCCTAAACGGCGCAGGGTGCAGATAGCTGGCGAGGGCTTGGCTATGAAGAAGAAGGTCATGCTGTAAGACAAGAAGACCCCAAAGAGCAGTATGTAGCACAGTTCACGGCCAGAGGCTTTGACCAGGGGGGTGTTGTTGTGCTTGATAAACACTCCAATGACCATAAAAGTACAAATAAAGCCCAGGCATGCAATGGTAACAGGACCTATTGCCCACGCATCTTCCCACTTGATGTAATCTTCTGGTAGATCATAACAGCCAGTCAGGTCAGCTGTGGGCCATTTTCCAGGCCCACAGTCTGCACAGGTAAATTCATCAGCCAGGTACTCATAGGTTTCACAAGGAATACAGATCCAACAGCAGACATCTCCTGGTTGCATATTCTTCATTTCGTTTGGAGCACAGGGGTCACTGCACTGGGAAACAGGGACAGAGCTCCTGGACCAGTGGATAGAGTCTACTTCTAGTGACAAGGTCTCTGCCCAGTGACCAACCTTCACGTAGGAGTATCTGCCTCCAGTGTACTGGAAATTGAACACGTTGTACCGGCCTATCCCATCTCCATAGGCATCAAATTTGACCATGCTGTCTGCAGCGTTGGGAGGATTGAATGGAGCTGTGAAAAACAGAAACAGAACATTATTATCAAACCTCAGATGATTTTTTTTTTCTTTCCTTTAGCAAGCACAGCTATTTGACAGCTTCTTCTTCACTTTTGACATGGACCAAGACGTAAGATGAGAGGTCTGAAACTAACTCCATAATTTTTGAAATGTTTTGTCTTATTAGAACTTGGAAGAAGAAAAGAATTTAGATAGCAGAAATTCGCTTCATTTCATGAGAAGCATTTGGAAATGTGGAAAGTTATGTTAGACTACCTTTTCCCTTGTTTTTACCCTCTGTACATATGAATTCTCCCATCAGCTCCCCCTGTATGTACGATCACAACGTGTCACATTTTTTCTTGAAAGGAAAAGGTCTGGTTATAAATGAGAATCAGTGTTATTTGGTGAAATTCAGCTATCAGAATATAAGAAATTTTAAATGGTCAGATCCATAAGCAGGAGTGTGAGGCTGACAGTCTGGAATGAAGCCAAAAAGAGGATTTATTCAGAGCATGACGGAGAAGTCACTATGATGTCCACAACAATTTTTGCCCAAGTCTCTTTAACTTCTTATAGTGTTCTAAAAAGTTAAGTGTACCTTCTACTTTAATTCAATTTTTATCAGTCTTACCAGTTTTGACATTTCTTGTCTTGTTTAAGCTTCCCATCATGTGCTGCTTTGCTCCTATGTCTTATTTGGGGAAAAACATAGCCTGCATCTGTGACCTTCTATGAGAAATCAATATTGTAACACTTTTAGCTATCAAACTCTGGACAGTTTTTGTTTTTCCTCTAGCTGAAGTTCATGCAGGGAGTGAAGAATTATTAAAAATGTAGGAGAAAATTGCATTTACCATGTGATTTATTGACTATTTGCTGTAGCATCAAAGGTGAAGTTTCATAGGCAAGAAGCAAAAGTGATTTTTTTGCCACTGATGAGCAATAAAGGTGAATCCAATCCCTCTGTCTTTGGTTGAAGAAGTGATTCCAATTTCTTTTTCCCTACACCTGTGCCCATTCTGTGCTTTAGCATCAGCAGTGCCTTATAAAGATGTAATATCTTCCTCCTCCAGATTCTTTGGGTTTCTTGCAGCGGATTTATTTAACATCAACAGAGCACTGAGGCCAAATTCTTTCACCTTTACTTCTGCAGGGTGTTACCTTAATTTGTAGTACTCCCACTAATGTCAGTAAAAGGAGCAGTGATTTTTGTCACAGAAACACTGAAAGGGTGATGTACATCCTGCACCTCCTCAGGAGCTGGACTTGGAGGTGCATTTATTCCTGTTTTCTTCTTACCTTAGAGCCAAGTAGGAAGATAATTTTCTGCTTACCAGCCGGTTTTTAAGACAAGACTCTCCCTGTTTTTATCTCTGCCTTTTGCTGTACCTAACTCCCCCGACTCCTCCCCTACCACCCGCCATCTGTATCTGATACTGTGGTAGACAGCCCTGGTTTCTGGGATTACAAACAAGGTCTGGATAATCTAGGAATGCGTAAAGAGATTATTTTTCTCTCTTCTTCTTCGCTACTGCTGTCTAGTTCAGCAAGTCTAGCCCTCAGTCTAGCCCCAAAAGACCCAATGCACAAAAACTAGAGGCAACACATTACCCTATATGGTCAATCCTCTTGGCAAGAATGCATTTAAAATTAAGCAAGTAGATAAATTCAAAATATAGGTCGACAAGAAATATCTCTCCTGCCTCCTTCTAGCAAACAGGCATGCAAACTCTCTCAGCCAGAAGCAGCATTAAAATGAAATCATAATGCAGCACTTAACAGCTCTTCAATAATGTGTTGTCATTGCCAGTGTCTTATTTCATTATTCATAACACTTATATAGATTGTAGAAGCTGTTAACACAGCAGCTACATTTTAAGAGCCAATTTATTCACTTCAGTGCTATACCGGCCACGTCCTGGGGTGTGCTGAGAACCTGTGACTTCTTCTGGGACTGGTGGAGCTACAGGGACACAAGACAAACTGCAAACTGTTTGCATGGCTTAATCTTCTGCCACATGTGTTGCTTCAAGCACAAGATTACCCTGCACTGCTTGTGTGCTGCAGGTGAGACCTCTTTAGGTTCTTGATATGTAAGGGTCAGAAATAGTAGCACTTTGCAGGATGAATTCTCCATGCAACATGGACACTGACTTCTTAGCTCTTATCAGTTAAACAGGAAAAAAAAAAGTGTTTGCCTTCGACTTCACAGGTAGATACAGAAGGCAGAGGAGATAATTCTGTATATTTACCTTGAAGCTCATGAGTATGTTACCTACTATGAGTCTGTTCCCATATTACCCATGTGAAGAAAAGATTTTTGCAGGGCAGCTTGTTTTAAGCCAGCCACAGTTTGTATAGACTGTACAACAGCTGGAAACACTAATTTTTAGTAGCTACTGATAGAGGAAAATAAATCACACTTCTTTGAATGGGAAGGATGAAGTCATTTAACCAAACAATGATGTATTAAATTATAGTATGGTGAGCCAAAGAATACAAATGAGCCCGCTGGGTGGCAGCAATTAATATATCTACTGATTACATATAAAACCACTAAGGTATTTTAACTGGTATTTATCAATGCATTCCAGATCATGTCGCACTGATTCCAGAAAGCAGGGTTTTCAGAAAGAAAGATCTAGTAATAAGAACAAGATACCTATACGCAAAAATGCAAAATCATAAGAAAAAGAGACTTTATTTCCTAGAGTGAAAAGAATAAGTTTTGCATAATGGAAGATGATTTTCCCAGAGATGAAATGTCAGTCCAAGTTATAAATCACTGAGTTAGAAATTTTTCAAACTTTAATTTCAGTTTAGTGAATAAAGCTAAAATCTTTAACACAGCTGTTTCTGGTGGATTCTTTTCAGAGTTCCAACTAAGCTCTTTTGAATTTGTCCCTTGGGAGGTAAGAGACGGGTCTTTCTGGTTAAATCTGTGTTGTTAGCTAAGAGGCTATCGAAATAACAAGACAAACTTTTGTCTCCTTTGAGCAGTGTCTGAATCCACTCCTCCCCTTGCACTTCATGAATTGGATTATCCTTATACAAAGCAGTTATCTGCAAGAAAATGTGTAAAAGAAGTTTTCTAGGAGAAGAAAGGATAATCAGAAGTGATTTAAAGATAAACCAGACATGCTTTATGCTCCAGCTTGCTTTAACAATGAAGATATAACACTAGCGACTTTTATCAGAACAGGAGAAACACCTGAGTGGTCAAAATGTACAGGGCAAAAATCTATGGAGCCATCGTGAAGGCAGCCCATCTCTATCACCTAATGGAAGAAAACCTTAACTAGGCTCGGGAAAACTGTTAAGAGATAGGGCAGGCTAAGAAAGGCAGCTGACCCTTATCCTAATTGGCCTGGAATCAGATGTAGGGATTTTTTGTTGTTATTTTTGTTTTGTTTTGTTTTTAGCAATGTCTTTGGGACAGGAATGATATTTTCCATACGGACTCTCACGTATGTCTGACGGAGAACTGAATATATAAATGATGTCTTATAGAAAATAACATCTTTAGTGCTTCCGGGTAGGAATACTGACAGATATGCCTACATTTACGAATGGAATTCATATCAAATAAAGCACACATCTGCTCTGTGTTTGCAGATTGTGTCCTTTCAAAACAAGGTGGAGATCAGAGCCATAACTCACTAGCTAGGAGGCAAATCATTAATAGCAAAGCTTGATGAGAACTCTGTAGTTTTTCAGCTCTGCAGTTTCCATAGCTGTAGGATTTTGTGTGGCTCAGAAGAAATGTAATGGGAAATGTAGAAGGGGATATTGTGTGCACCAAGGGCACCCTCTTCAACAGCTGGCTGTCCCCAAAGACTTTCAGCCAGTAGATTATAAGGATATCATGGAGATTATAAAGCAATGCAAGTGTGAAGAGGGAACAGACTGGAGTTTCTGCAAAGTTGAGTAAAACCTTTTTAGTCTCACTAGATGGTGCTGCAAAAGCTCTGAACTTCTGATTTAGGAATGAAAAACAAAACATTTATTTATGTGATGGAAAAATATAGTTTTTTTTAATGCTCCCTATTTCTTCCTGTTACATGTTGTGGGCAATGCCTTGTTAAAGCAGTGTAAGGAAGAGCCATGATAATAATATAACAACAGGATATGGTATGTTTGTCCAAGGGGCTCATCTGCGTGTATGATGCCTTATCTTGAAAGGTATAATAAAAGGAAATCATATATCTTTTCATTTTATTTTATTTTTAGCTAGATACTGTTTGCTGAGGTCAAAGTGACTTATTTCTGCCTGTCTGAACGTTCAGACTGAGTGATGGAGCCCTGATTCACCCACCCTTGTTTCTATCTCAGCATAAAGCAGCTGTTTTCACCCCTGAATGACATGAGAGACATTGAAATTTAGGGACTTCAAAGTTCATATAAGGAATGCTCAGACTGGAGTTTCATTAGATTGTACTTCTCCGCAATTAATAAATAATGAATGGGCTTAAAATATCAATTTTCACAGCCAAATGGTCACTTATAACCTTTGCACCATTTCACAGAATCACAGAATGGTTGAGGTTGGAAGGGACATCTGGAGATCATCTAATCCAACCCCCCTGCTCCAGCAGGGAGACCTACAGGACATGGCACAGGGTGGCATCCAGGTGGGTTTGGAAGATCTGCAGAGAAGGAGACTCCACAACCTCTGGGCAGCCTGTGCCAGGGCTCTGTCACCCTCCCAGGAAAGAATTTCTTCCTCACATGGGGATGGAACTTCCTGTGTTTTAATTTGTACCCATTACCCTTTGTCCTGTCACTGGCCACCAACAAGAAGAGTTTGGTCTTATCTTCTTTACATTTTCCCCTCAGGTACTTATACATATTGATCAGATCTCCTCTCAGTCTTCTGTAGACTAAACAGGCCCAGCTCGCTTAGTCTTTCCGCATAAGATAGATGCTCCAGTCCCTTAATCATCTTTGTTGCTCTGCACTGGACCCTTTCTAGAAGTTCCACGTCCCTCTAAAACATCCACATTCCAAGTCCCTCGTTGTGCAAACTTGTGAATGTCTTATCTCTTGCGATAGCTTTATTTGGGAACAGGTTAGCCAGGATATGATGGAGATTTCTGGAAAATGCTGATGTGCAGAAAGAAGAGCAATGTAAGGCCACTTTGTGAGAGAGACCTGAGGCCACACCTGCATATCGCTACCCTTGATTAGCCTTACATAAATGTAATTTTCCTATCTAAGTATATTAGATTTTCCATTCAACTCCCATTTTAGGAATTTTAATGAATTAGCAATGGGATTACCAATTTATTAAAGGGCCTTCATTTCAAGATATGGAAGGCAGAAAGCATGTAAGTACATGCTACTGTACAATCATATTTTTTCTTAAACATACAAAACATATCTTGAAGTCTTTAGGTTAAAGTTGCATTAATCCTACTATAAAAGAAATCAAACATATGAAAAAACATCTAACATCAATTAAAAAAAATCTCCTTGGTTGATAATTGATCTGAATGAATAGCAAAATTCCAAAATAGCAATGCCTTTGGATTGATATCAGTCTTTTAATTTAAGATTATTCACTTTGGGAAATGACTGGCACAAGAGGCAAAATGCATGCAAAATGCATGCAACAATCAACTTTTATAATTACAAAGGAAATTAAACCATGGCTTTAAATGGCCTAACTCATTCCTCAGGCCAATTAGTTATTTTGTAAACACAAGCAAGGGGAACCCAATCCCATTATGAAGAGTTATAGCCATTGCTAAGGGGACAGCACAAAAGCTTAAGATCTGGAACTATACCTACTGGGCTGGCCTTTAGCAACTCATGAAATGTTGTGGTGTCAGAAGAAAACTGATTTTATTGGTAGTGTCAGTTGCTGAAGACTAATATTGCTTTCAGAGCTCTAGATTTTCTTTCTGCCGATACCTGTGTTAAGAATTTCCTTTACAACTGGTCTGGACTTTTAGGTGACGATCAGTCTCATTTAACCTTTGCATTAAGAATTGATGAAGAGGAAAGCCTTGACTTAGCTCTCTCTCCTCAAGATATCCAGGGGTGCAGGTGAAGGAATCTGAAGCTGTATTTTAAATCTGTGTTAGTTATGCAGGGGAAATAGCTAGTTATATCAGTTCTTTATCATAGTGGCATAATTCTTTCTCATTTCAGAGGCACCATCCCACGATGTGTTAATTCCATCCCTCAGATTGCGTATGGTAGCTGATTGCTAGGGAAGTGCTGAATATCTAACAATATTTTTGGTCTCTATTCATCAGTCTGAAGGAAATACGAATAGATTAAGAGATTAAGATTTCGAATGAAGTGGCTTAAAACATCATCTCCTCTGTGAGAACTTGAGAGAGCTGTTTCTAGAGAGAGCTCTGAATAATTTAGTTAGATGGTTAGTCCTTAGAGATCAGAACCAAATGAACTTTGAAATACACCCACTGGCTTTTTATTTCCTACATGACTTGATATAAAGAACTCCCAAATCAGGTGTACTGATTTAATTTATTAGGTTTAATTACTTCTAATGCAATACTATTATTTAGTAGTAGTAATATTGTAGCTGTGATAGCTATGTTTTAGATTCAAGAAATTTCAGGTTTGTGAGAAAGGCAGTAATTTTTCTTAAACCAGTCTATAAACAGATGAAGGGAGCAAGCTTTCAGGCACAAGGTCATTCAATTGGGTCATCAGAGGAATTGCTCAATCAACTTGACCTTCAATTATTTTGGAGCAACTGCTCTTTTTGGAGTTTAGTGTATTGTGTTTTTATTTCCTGCTGGAAATACAATTTTGCTTTGCAAACAACCTCATTACTATCCATTTGCAGAGTTATTTTTGAGACCTCTATGTTAGTTTAGGAAAACATAATTTAGAAACACAAGGCTTAGTGAATTTGAAAGGCAAGATATGTCAAAGAGACATTATGTCAAAACCTTCTCCATGTTTTCCAAATATATGGACAGTCTACTGAAAAGTATTGCCTCCTCCTACAAATCTCATGACTCTGTAGTATTATTTTTGGTAAGAAGCTATGCAAAACTCTCAACAACCACCCGACAAATTGTCGACTTGGATTTCAGCTGGAAATGTAAATGTATCACACATCCCACAGTGTAAGATTCTGAAGAGGATTAGCTTTCTTTTTGAATATAAAATGTGTGAGAAAAAAAAATGGCCTAGATTAATTTTACCTAAACTTAATTAGGGTGTCTACATTTCATTTTCTTATACAGCTTCACTAGTCAGTGGGAAAAAAAAAAAAAAAAAAAAAAAAGCACTTTCAAAGGCAGGCCCTGGATAAACAATTTCCTTCACGAAGGTGGTTATCTTCCTCCATCAATAACTCTATTCTTACTTGGCTATGAAGTCAAGTGTCTCAAAGAGGAGATAAAAATTGGCTGGGTTGAATTTTCATCATCCAACCAATGCTTTTGGAAAGGCTACCACTCAGTTCCCTTGGTAAAGCTTTGAGTTTCCTCTTTTACATAAAAATGTACAACAGTTAGAAAGGTACATCTAATAAAATAGCAAGTTAAGCCAGGGCTCAGTGAAGTATATCTTATGAATGATGAAGTGCTGAGTCAAACAATGTATGGGCCATTTACACCAGTGAATTGCTGTAAAAAACTAGTGAGATAAAGGGTAACAACACCTGGCTTGTAAAGTTATTCATGCATGTCATACACCAGCTGCAAGGGTGGTACATCACTTCTCGCAATGCCATCAGTGTTCACTGGCATCTATTATCCTACAACATGCAAATTGCATGTCCTATTAATACTTGCAAATTCTGCTCTCTAGAAAAAAAAAAGATAAAAGCTGAGAGCACAAAATCGTTTTTGCTAATGTTTTGCTCCACTGAATCCATTCAGAAACAGCATGAGCAATCACTGGACCTCAGGGAAAAGGTGAAAAGAAAATGTTGATTTATTTGCTCGTTCAATCATGGAAGCAGAGACAAATTGATAGGCTTAGACTGATAAACTGTTCTAGAGATCTAAAAAGGATGCCAACAGCCCAGCATCAAAGCCTCACCTCACTTGAGATATGTTATTTTCTGAAGAAGCTCTAAGATGATTTTCTTATTCTTCAATAATTGGACCATCAGCTAGACATTATTCATTCAAACAGAAGTGCAGATTTAATGGAGGAAATTTAACCAACTTTCTCAATACATCTCGCTAGCAGCTTCATGCAGTGTCTCCTTTACACTGCCCTGGCCCAACATGTCCATCTCAGTTGCTGAGCTGGTATGATCAGCTGCTCCAGCCATCTGGACAGGAAAGGGATGCCATGGAAAAAAGTTCTGCTTTCAGGGACACTGAAGGTGAAATTCACTTCATGCTGTATCTTTCTTTTTCAAGAGCTTGAGGGACATATGATATATAGTTATTTGTGTCAAAGGACCTCAGCAACAGACTTGGAAGGGACCACGTAAGTGCAACCTTCTGTTGTTACAGACAACTATGCAATTGCTGCTTAGACTGGGAAAGTCCAGTGAACGTGATCCATATGTTTCTACGTGAGATAAAATATTTTCTGATGTTCTCTAACAAATTTAAGACCTAATAAAGGGCAAAGCCACAGATAAAATGCTCCCACAGAAAGACAGCAGGAACGTTCTGGAGCAGAAGCCTGGAAAGCACAAGCAAAGGAAGATACTTGAGGACCCAAAAGTATGAAAACACATATAAACAGTTACAGATCACTAAAGGAATTCAGCCTTGGCAGCTGGGCAGGATTGTTTTCAGAACATAACAGAAGGAAAAAGAGAACATATATAGAACACATGCAAAATATCCCATTTATGGAGAAAAGACAAAGGAGATAGCGAGAAGACATAAAAGCCAGTCATAACTTCTACAAGAATAGGAACAAAGGAAAAATACAGAGAAGAGTTGCTTAAAGACTGTCTCTTGGCTGGGGATGTGGCAACTCATTGGTGCAGTTGTCTAAACCTCAGGAGGTTCTCCCTCCCGCTTGGTAGAGAGTTGCATTTTGATTTTCTGTTCACCACATTCTTCTAATGCAAACTCAACAGTCTTATGTCCATAAATCTCTTTTACTATGTAAGTGTATTAAGTTTATTAGAACTTTAAAGAACAGTAAGTGAGAACTTGTTTAGAAAGTGAATGTCTCTCAGCCTTTCAAGTATTTTTGAATTTCTTCTGTAGAAAAAGTGCTAGATACATATGTGCCATTAGACCAGAAGAGATGAGAGGATGACTCATGTATTTGGCAGGTGGAGAGATGGGCTTGCAATGAGAAAATCAAAACTGTAGGAATGGAAAGTGGATGCAAGACTGAGGGGGCTGAGGCCTTCAGAGTGTGAGGTACAATAACCTACACTTATTTATAAAGTATGTTCAACCACTGCATTTGGCTCTGTGTTGTGCTTCCTATGCACTAAGGAGTCAGAGTCAGTGAGTTTTGTAGACCCTGCAAACCAGCTTAATGATCTTGTTGTGCTTTACATGCTTCAAGTTTAAGTATTTTTATTTGCACATATCATCATTCTGGTTTAGCGCTGAATCCCTTTGCATGCCAGTAGTGAGCAGGTGAGCTGCTGTTGACTTACTCTGTTATTACTGCTCTTTCAAGGTTTAGATTCCTCTTAACTTTGTTCAATGGTGGAACAAAAGGTGAGAAAGCAAATCAAAATATTGATCCTATGCCTGAGTCATGCTACACCTAGCATTTTGAGGACATTTTTTGGTATAAAATTCTGTTTCTGATTTCCATGTGAGTGTGTACCTTTCCTCCACCTTGAAGAATCTTAGTATTCTTTGTATCCATGAGTTATATCCTCACGTAAAATATGATTTCATGGCAGGAAGAAGGAAACACAAGGAAATGACTCACCCAGATAACAGCAATGAAATATCTTTTTACATTATTTTCTACATCTGCTAACAAAATAGCCATAAATATTGCAGTGATGCTAAAGTAGACATTCTCTGAAATGCTTTTAGAGGTGTTTAGAAATGTGGCTCTAACAGAGGAGGAAATGAAAGATAGCAACCCTTCAACACATATTTCTGCCAGGTCCATCCAGTTCGCAGTTGCTTGGAATTGTGTGGAACGTCAGTTTGTGAGGAGTGCTCACTCATAAATAGAGTTTCTGCTCCATAAATGTGCGGAGTTGTTTGCTTTTAAAATCTGATTTCAAAAGGTAAGTGCAATCTACTGTTATGAGCTATCTCTGAGTGATTTCTTTGATAAAAATGCTCACAAACATTTGCATGAATAAAAAAGGGAAATTTCTGATTGGATCTGTAAATCTTTTCAGTCACTCCTCTGAAATTTGTGCCCGGAGGACTTCTTCTCATTCATGATAACATTTACATAAAGGGAAAGGCTGTGAATGCTTGTGACAAATGTGTGTTTCATGCAGAGATTTACGCAAGGAATGTGCTGAGGTTGGTTTGAGTTTTTGAAAGATTCAACTTTTTCAATTTCAACTTTGAAAGATTCAACTTTTTAGGTAGAGAAGAGAGACACTATTGAATCACTTAGCTAATTCCATATATGCTAGGAATCAGAAATGCTCAGGGCCAGGCTTGAAGGGAATAGTTCAGGCTTTGCACAAAGCTGAAATAGATTCATGTACTTCCTATTTGCATACTCCCCATTCACCTCATAGGTTATCGAAGCTGTGGTTCAACAAGTACAGCACAGCACAGCTAGTGGCTTTGCACCAAGTGCTGTGTGGAAGTGTCATGGGATCCAGACCAAGATGCAGGTGTAGGTTGTACACACCTTGTTGTGTGCACATCACTCTGATAGACTGTAAGAAGGAAGACAATGTGAAAATACTAGCTCAAGTTCTCAAAGCAGCATGACTGTTTAAAATTTAGACACACTAATGTGGCTATACTGATTTGACAGGAGAGCTGGTTTAGTCAGTGTTAGCCTGGGAATATCTTTGCATTTCTTTCCCAGGAAAGAAATTAAATTCAAGATATTGCATATATTGTCATGTAACAGATACTTCTCTGCAGAACCTTGCTCATAATTCTGCCTTTCTAGGATAATTATTAACCGCCAACAAAAATAATGGTTTGTTAAATTATTCATGGAGCATTTAGTTATCCTTGAAATTAGACATCTGCATTTGTGACTTCCTCTGTTGCCTATTGAAAAGACCAATTTTTTTTCAGGAACATGCTCAAAATCCTTGAAATCACATATTTTACACATTAAAGATACTTCGAAGGAAAAAAAAATCCTTTTCCTAATAGGTCTTTTACCCAATCCCTATGCAATCTCTTTGTCCTGTCTTCCTCCTCATCTTTATTCATGCTGTCACTGCCGTGCTTTGAGATCAGATCCTACCACTTACATCCCCTAAAATGACACCTCACTGTACTAATGAGACTAATTCTCAGAGTACTACCTCCTTCCATAGGAAGTAACCAAGAGAATCATATGAATAAAGAATAATAATCTATTCCCATGAAGTGTCTTGAGTTCTTTGCTATGGAGGAAGGGGGATCAGAAAAGTGATGGTGCAGACTCAGAGGGTGAAAAAGCTGTGTGAGTTTTCCTACTCTTCTGATCACTTTGCCTGTGTGGGGACTTGGTGTTTTGAATTCAGATGACATTTTCCAGGGAAACAAAAGATGAAATAAAAACTATTACAAAACAACCAGCAGGCAAACAGAAAGTCTGTGATTTAGAGAAATTAGGTTACTGAGCCTTCTATCTCTCAAATATGTGATCTGAAAGAAAATCATTGTTAAGATTTTCAGTCACATATTTCTCCATAAACACAATGTCTAATTCCATCCTCATTTACTCACCCAGGTGGATGCTGTGCAATCTAGAGCTTTATACAATGCCTAAAGGTTTCTTTTTTAATATGACCAAAGCAAACTAACTGTAAGTTGCATACAAGGCAGGGGCTCTCCAAACTTGTGCTCTGCTTCAGGTTTTTGTTAGCTCAGCTGAAATGGCGAGTTGTATAAATATTCAAGTGGAGGAAACTGAAATTGAGCGCTGTTTGCTATTTCAGGGACTTCAAAGCTCAATCACTTAAATATGTTACTGTAATAAGGTTGGGGTCATGACTGGATCATGATTTCTGCAGACTTTCCAGGAACAGCTGGTGCAGGCCAAAAACAAGTATGTTGCTGCTCCTGCTTCCTGAGAACAATGAAGAAAAGTTGTTGCTGGTCTGTGACTTGCTAATGTTGCATTTATCATCTTTATATAGAGGGGAGGTCAGTGGCTGTGACAGACAAGTGAGTACTGGTAGACACAGGGGTCAGGACACTTCGACCTCCACCACTCCAGCCTAACTAAGAAGGTGCAAAAACCTCTGCTTCTGTTCACTAGGGCCAATTAGTGTTCGTTAGTAGACCAGTTGAAAGTGTGAAAAGCTGCTTTTTCTTTTGTGATGGCCTCAGGCTAGATGACAGACACCACTTACAGGTAGGTCAGTGACCTGCCATCATGGCAAGAGAAATTTTAGTGAAAGATTTATTTGGAAGTTGTGGCCTAAACATGAAGAGGTCTGCCTGCAGCTTGCAGCCCATCAATCATCCCATTTGGATGCTGCAGCGCATGAGACAAAATGAACCCACAGTGCAGACAGCGTGTCTGTAGACATATAAATATCATCACTAGTATCAGATTATTTGCCATAGCATTACCTCAAATTTAAAGTATAAGATGAACAGGTTCTATATTAAAATACTTGAATTTTATCTATTAGAAAACAATCTATAAAGCCCTGAGCAACCTGATCCAATCCCATTGCTGACACTTCTCTGAGCAGGAGGTTGGACTAGAGATCTCCTGAGTGTCCTTTCCAACCATTTATCCCATGACTTTAAGATTCTGTATACTGTGCTGCTATTCTATGCATATATACATATGTATGTGTAAATATATGCATATATAAACAAACACAAATATTAATATGTTATACAAATGCAAATATTAAAAGCTTCAGCCAGGGCTAAGCAGAGATGTCTGCCCTGCCAAACAAGACGGTCTGCAGATCTGCAGTAGCAGCTACAGGTGGAAAGAGGCATTTGGAGGAAAGAGAAAGCAGAGAAGTTGATCAGGAAAACCATGCTATCAATATCTCACTACAGTTCTCTGTGTGTGTACTGACAGAACTATAATATAGAGAGGAAGGCAGGAAAATATACTGCATGTTTAACCATTTTTAACTTTTACTCTGCTCTGAAATGGCAAGTCTCAACTGTGCTTTCAGAAACTTTCCCTTAGCTGCTTTCTGGGGTTTAAACACATTTATAGTCCTAGGAAAATGCAATAATTTTTCTTTTAAATCCTAGACATGTTTCTCATGTATATTTTTAATGAATTTCTTGGGCAATTCTCTCTATAATTGCCTCAGTTTTATTAGTCACAAATCCATCATGAATTATACCTTTGAAACTTTTATGATTAACAAGGTATCAGCTGCTTTCTGCCCATGAAAGTCTTACCTTCAGCTGAAAGTGATTCCCAGGTTTATTTTAAAAAAGAAAAAAAAGATCGCAGGGAAGTGCAGAAACACTCTGAGTACTCAAATACCAGAGGCAAAGCAGGGCTGACTTGGCATTTAGGAGCTCATTGGGTGAAATGACAGGGCATTATATCTGCCTGCTACAGAGTCTGGAACGTGAGTTCCAGCATTTGCCTGTACTCCTACTGATCAATACTTCTTGCTGTAAGTTTATATCTGGCCTTTCATGTTTCTGCATCTGCAGTTCTCCTTGTAACACAGGTTGCATCACTTTCTGGGTCTGTGCTTCATGTAAACCTGGTAGGACAATGAGGATTTTGCCCAATATAAGCAACAATGTGGATTTGTGAATAGAATAGAGAGAGAGACATGATGCTGACTCTTGTAGCTGCGGCACAAAGAGAAAGAAAAAGGTTAGGGAAGAACACTATAGGGAGTGCTGTATATATATCTGTTGACTAAAATTTTTAGTGATTTATTTTCCAGGGTTGCTACTTTTGCTAGGAGGATGATGAAAGCAGCGGTTCAGTGCTCTCCTTCCTCACCACTGACCAGCTTTGAGCCCAATGCCCTGGAGAACCGGTTATGCCAGGGGGATAGCATGTAGTTGAAGGACCAATAAGGGACTTTTCCTAGGGGCAGGCACCTCCTTCTCTGCATCCATGCCAGCCACTGCTGTCTTGGTCTAGTGTTGTGGGGCTTGCAATAACAACCGTGAGGGAGGTTAACATCGCTCTTCTCTTTCATCCTGGCTGCCTAAAGGAGCTAAAATGTGGTCAAATCTAGTCAAATTCCTTGGATAGAATGGGGCTGGCTTTAGTGGAGCTGGTCTATGCAGCAGCCCCTCCATGCGAGGGAAGCCCCTGAATATGAGAAGCTAGATGCTTTATGTTGCATGTAGCCCAGGATTTACAGTTTTGAGAGGCCTTCCACTGCCATCAGCAAATGCTGTGCACCAGCTAGAAGAAGGTTTCTCCTGGGCTTTCAACCATGGAGCCCTTTGCTTTTCCTCAGCCCTTCTCTGTTGTACCATTAATGCAATCTAACAGCCTCTTGAGTTTTTATCTTCTACTCTTTATCAGCAGAATTTCTTCTCAAGTCAGAACATGAAGTTCTGCACTGGTGCTCTCAGGAGGGAGGGCAGCACATGAGAAGATCAAGAAGACAAGCCAGCCTCTGTCTCCGTCTTGGTCCAAGCAGGAGTTGAGATGGAGTGAGTGTGTTTGTGAACTGGACTTTGTGTTCTCAGATCCTGTTGCTGGAAGTGGACACCAGGCAAAGGCAACTCTTCTCTCCATCACTGACAGATTCGTGATAGCACAACAGTTTTCATACAGGTCTTACAGGTTTGGAAGGAAAATATGTTCTCAAAGCATCTCACAAGCAATAAGGAATGAACACTCACCCTCGCTTCTTGCCACATAGCATTTCTATGTGGCTATTTCAATTTAATGAAAAAGGAGAAATAAGTAGGAGCCCAGAGATGTTCACGAAATACCTGCCAGGAAGTATGTCAACAACATAGAATCATAGAATCATAGAATGCTTAAGGTTGGAAGGGACCTCTAGAGATCATCTAGTCCAACCCCCCTGCACACGCAGGGTCACCTACAGCATGTGGCTCAGGACTGCATCCAAGCAGGTCTTG
>VZSV01000034.1:6302206-6313687 GCA_013398735.1 Nothocercus julius
CAGAAAACATGGCTAGTTTTCTATCCCTCCAATTACCTGGTCTCTAACTAATTTCCCGCAGATTGCTTCATTGCTGTGCCTGGTGGTCTAACATCCAGCTTTTAGCTGAATGACAAGTTAGAATCTCATTTGCTCCAAGCTCCAGCAATACAGGGCACATTGAGTCTCAGGTGGCCTGAACCACCCTTCGAAAATACTGACCCTTCCATTAGTGCTAATTGGACATTAAGTAATTAAAGCCTACGGTAGGTGTCTCAAATTGCGCAGTCACACACCAATGATATAATTGCATGCTGTCATTTACACAAGCTGCTTTGTTTGCAGTGCACCCTCACACGTTCCTGGAAGCAGGGAGAATACATTCAGGACCATTTGTGAGAGTTTTCACATGGCAAGTCACAAAGTGATACCTGCTGTAGGTTTCTGAATGCAGGATTCATCTATGGAGGAATTTCTTAAAAAGTTACTTATATGTATGCAAGCATGGTTACCATGTTGTTCTGCTTCTTGCCTGATTGCTTTTGGTGGGCATGAAGCCTCAAGAATACTAAAGAAGTGAGAGATTCAGAGTCTGACATGTTTGCAGTGTGCTTGGTGGGCTGATAACCTCCATGTCATCCTCTCTGCTCTGGGATATATTTTCACATGTGGAGCTGGAAATATGAGAGTATTGATCAAATAGACCATTCAGCTGGGTCCTAAAACTGTGCTAACAACACACCCAGAGACTTTCTTCAACCAGAAAAGAGCTAAGGCTGCTTCTTCGTCCCATGGAAAACAATGACAAAAGTCTGTGGATTAAAATTTCACACTTTACTAAAATGAAGAAGTCATAGGAGATTTGCTGACTCTCTAACTATATGAGACTCACATGTCTGATTTGAAAAATCATGTACATAGAAAGCATGGATACATAAAATGGGAGAACTGATATCAAAGAAACAAGAGATGAGCAAACCATCCTGTAAACCTAATTCACCACTAGTACCTGTGGAACAAGGCCACCCTTGGAAAAGAATGAGGCAGTGTTTTTATAATATTTTAAACTGGAAATGACAATTAACTGAAATCAAAGCTTGAGTTTGAGATTCAAAGATTTCCATGTTGATTTTAAAACAATTCCACTTGATTACAAAAAAAAAAAAAAACTTTTCATTTCCCAGCTTGTTGGTATTTTTCTGTTTGAAATGGCTTTTCATTCATAAGAATATGTTTAAGTCAAAATTAAAATGAACTCCAGAGGAAAAAAAAAAAAATCATTTAGATATTTCCAGAAAAGTTCCAGTCAAAAGAAATGGAGGATATTTTGACTTTATTTCTGAATGCTCAGGGGAAAAATTCTTGGGAGCTTAAAAGATTGCACGATGGAAAAAAGTATAGCAATTATGTGCTGGAACCAATTTTATGTAGTGACGGACTGAGGCTGTACTTTATTAATAGTATATGCATTTAAAATAATAAAAATACCAGCCATACAAAGTTTCAAAATGATTGAAGATTAAGCTACTGAACAGCTTACCCATTTTGGTATGCTGTTACTGTCCCAAAGTGGCAGAATTGCTAAGAGACATTACACAGCACTATCATCATTTGTTTGCGATAAATCTGCACTTTCCAGGTCCTGTAAAGTACTATGCTCCTAAATCCCCTTTATTTAAATAAAACTTTCAAGACTTTCAATTATTTTTAGGGATAAGTGAAAATAAAAAAGAAAATGTTTTCTATGTACCGAATGCTGTTGAAGGGGGAGAGAAATGGTGATTATTCCTTATTTTACATAGATTGAAAGCCTGAAATGTTGATTCACTGCCTAGTGCTGTTGCCTGTTACATGTGAAATTAATATAAAAATAAAATGTGATCATCCATGTCACACACTATAAATGCATTTGTATATGTCATGGTACATGACTATGCCTGCTGATACAATATGTAGGAGGAAACTAAAGAGCATAAGTGTATCATGCTGATGGGCCAGGCATGTTGCTTCAGCTGCATGGCATGCCACATAAATAAGGGTTTTGAAGGATGTCAACTTCCAGGACTTCTCACTGAGAGTATTATTTCCTCTTTATGATGGCATCTATTTTGCCAGGGTATGCCCAAGCTTCTGGGTCTTCCCAAATCACAATCCAAGGGATAGGTAAGATGCAGGAAATGACCAGGTCCATATGTCCCTCCTTGATTTCCATGGAAAATGAATTTAGGTGTGCGAGCAGGCCAGCAGGAAGCCCTGGTGTGCAAGTCAGCTAGTGGGATACAAGGAGACCAGGCTCTTGGGGGACACGGAAGCTCGCCATGGGAGGCATGTGTATGGTACCCAGGAAAGTCTGTACCCACCGGGAGTGAGACAAGCACTAGAGATCTGCTCCACAGAATCTAGAGATGGGTCTGAATCAAAAGCTGAGAAGATCACCAAAGTGAGGAGCAGTTCAACCACTAATATGACATTTTCATGTTATTTACAGCATTATAAATATATTGTGATTGGGAGTCCCTTAGGACTGAGTGTGTTGTATCATAGACATACTGTCCTTTAGTTCTTCTCAGAGCCACTTCTCATACAAAGCACGGATTGTTGTTCCCTTCCTAACAATTTGGTCAAAAGCGAACCAAAAAAGCTAGTTTAATAATTCAGAGAATTGCAAGTTCTGTCTAAGTGCTTTAGAAGAAAGTTAGGCATGTAAAAGCAAGAAACCTTCATTGTCCACATCTTGCTTGTTTCCTCCTCAGATCTATTTAGGCTTCAGACTTATTTATCCTTGCTATGATGTAACATTGATAACAGACTAAGCTCAACCATATATGATGACAGAAACAAGAGAAGATCTATGTGTGCTGCCAGCCACCATGAGGTTTCCTCATATCATTACCAGTTCACCCACTTTCTCTCCAAAGCTCTGCATATTTTATCTAGATTTTCATATTTTCCCATCAAGCTTAAAGATCATGGAAATCTTTATGTATTTAAATGTTCTAAAATACTATATACTGATCTGGTACTATGGCAGAAACTACTGCTGTACTATGCAAGGACATTGGTAACTGAACATGGTCCAACTATTATGTAAATTCTTGTAGCAAAATGAGGAAGAAACAGCCAATTCTTGGCATTAGCATGTTAGGCTGTTACCTAGTGCAACTGGTGTTGAAAAGACCATTGGCTTCTGAACATACCTAGAGAAAGCCAAGCTGGCTGTGAATGAAGTGAAGGCTGTTATGGAGAAGTCACTGTTTGGAGAATGTGGAATAACATTTCCAGCATCAGCAAATATCACTTCCACCCCTTCCTTCTACTGGAAGCAGCAGGATCATAACCTGATTTTTTAAATGTTCTTCTCAGGTTCCCTGTTTCAAAACCTCTTCTTTCTCCTTTCCTGTGGCAGGACTGGCCTTTTCTGGGTCCTGCCCTGCCTTTAACTCTGATATATTTAAAAACTGATATTAGAGACTACTGGGAATTCATCTGTCTCTTACTGTAAGCACTGAATTACATCACCTTAATTACAGCAACATTCTGAATGAACCAAAAGAGAGATGTAAGTTATTACCTGTAAAGTTTACTTTCAGAAGGTAATCTTTGTATAGCTTCTTGCCATCCATATGCTTCATGGCGTCACAAAGTTTGGTCGTGTTTGGACACAGAGTCCGCTGCATTTTGTGCAAGGCATGGGCCATTGCATACACAGCATTCACAACAAACATAATCTTGGATTCTTGCTCATAGTTGGAACTGTTGATAGTGAAGTGCTTGTCACAAGTCTTTCTATGTGGCTTTCTGTTCTGGAGATTACACTGGAATTTTTGCTCCCAGAAGTCCTTGAACCAGGGGTTGCGTCTGTTATTGTAAGGGCTGAGACTTTGGAAATACCTGTCAAACTCTTTAACTGGATGGGAAGCAAGTTCCAAGGTTATTGCCCCAGAGGCTATATGCTCATTGCCTTTGACAATGCTCTCTTGAGCTCCCCATCCATCACTGGCAATCCAGGTAAAGGAAACGTTGAAGCGGTTGGCAGCTGCAATGAGCTCCCGAGAGTCATCACTACGCATGAAGAGCACCACCACTCTGGCATTGGGTTTCTGGAGCAGCTCTCTGATCACACCATCGTAGGACTTCCTGATATTGGACCGCCCCACTTTCTCGGAGGTGGCAATGCAGATGTTCCGGAGTCGAGCCTCCTGCTCAAAGGCTTCGATCCCAGTCTCCCCGTAATCTCCTTCTGAAGCAACCGTTGATACATAAGTCCAGTTGAAGAACCGCAAGATTTCAGCCATGGCTTTTGCCTGGTAGAAGTCGGGGGGTACTGTCCTTGCAAAATAGTCATAGCGGGATTTGTCACTCAGCTTTGCGCTGGTGGAGGCATAACTTATCTGGGGGATCTGGAAGAGTCTGAGTAAATTTGCCACCTAGAAGGAAGAGGGACAACACAGACTTTTAAATCAATGGTATTTATAAAACTGAATCGAAAATTCTAAAGAAAGGCACAAATAATGTTTTTTAATATAGGGTGTTTTGACAGTCACGGATTAAGGGCATTGATAGATGATATTGATAATGCACTCTGGTGAGGGCAGTGTGCTGTGAATGCGTAGAATGGCTGTTCTACTGCCCAGTTAATTTTCAAAGCCCTTCTGGAACTGTAATGGACCTTTTATTCCAATGGAGTTTAAAGACTGTTTAAATCAACAGAGAATTTAACTCAGGTACACAATATACTTCACTTGCAGCCTGTGTTCCTTTTTAAGGTTGGAGGACTTGCATGCCTTTCCTGTTCATAATGAGATTTGTCTTTTCCAAGACTCAATGCATTTGATAAACAAATTCATGAAAAAAATCCATATATAAATATCTCTATTATACACATGTACAGGCTTCCTTTTTCACAGAAAATTCTGATTCTACTTGTTCCAATACTGAAGCTCCATCTTTCTTACTTTTTGCACTTGTAACTATTTTCTGAGCTGACTGTTCTGACTGCAGTCTTCCTGAGATGACAAAAGGGTTGCATGTTAGTATGCCTCTAGCACTGTTGCACCATGTTGACCTACAACTTTTCACAAATAATAAACAATTTTAATGATTTCTTATTGCCCTTCTAGTGTGATTTATATTGCTCAAAGTCCTGTTCTTTTATCATATGTTGCCATATTCCTTATTTAAATATGCTCACATTTTCTCTGATAAGCTTATGCTCTTTGTTATAAGGTAGTGTAGCTTTTGATTATATCTGGCAAAAAAAAATTTTTCTTTCTTTCTTTCTTTCTTTCTTTCTTTCTTTCTTTCTTTCTTTCTTTCTTTCTTTCTTTCTTTCTTTCTTTCTTTCCTTTCTTTCTTTCTTTCTTTCTTTCTTTCTTTCTTTCTTTCTTTCTTTCTTTCTTTCTTTCTTTCTTTCTTTCTTTCTTTCTTTCTTTCTTTCTTTCNTTCTTTCTTTCTTTCTTTCTTTCTTTCTTTCTTTCTTTCTTTCTTTCTTTCTTTCTTTCTTTCTTTCTTTCTTTCTTTCTTTCTTTCTTTCTTTCCTCTCTTTCTCTCTTTCTTTCTTTCCTCTCTTTCTCTCTTTCTCTCTTTCTACAGGGAAACTTTGGAGGACTTCTCTTAGTGTATAGAAGTTGTCTCCAGTAAACCAAATTTAAAGTCTGTCCTAGAATATAGCCTGACAAAACCATTTCAAAAGTAATAATATACTTGAAATTCCCAAGAGAAACTTATTAAAAATTGCTTAATCAATTTTTTTTTCACATGTTCCCAATTTTTTTTTTCTCTCACCACAGACTACATCTGTGAGAATTCAAAAACAAAAGAATTCAAAATGATGTTTTTTGAAAAATGTACTGGAACAGGGCAAATTAAAAAGGCTCAGACGTCAATGGCAAACTGGTATAAATACCCAAAAGCATTTTATGACTTTCTGGCGACAGCATCTCTTGGGATTTTATAAGTTTAGGTCTGTCTTTTATTTAATGCAGGCACAGGCACATGACCAGTCAACCTTCTCCTGTGGCTCAGTCTGCCACACGTAAATTTGTGACACCAACACTTCCCTCACCAACACATGGCAAAGGTGCTAGAAATTCCCTGAGTTAATGAGTTTATCAAACTAGAACAAGTCCAGTACAGACAGTCTGTGTCAGGGTCCATTTCCTCACCATAGGTATGTGGTTCCATTTGCAGCACCCTGGGACATCTGAAACACGTGGCTGGCAGGTATGACAAAGGACCTATGGGATATTCTTCTTGACCAGCAGTGAAAACCAGGAGGATACCTTGGCTTCACAAATCTCTAGATGTCCATATGTAGGGAGTTGACTTAGACTGCGACTGGTTCAAACCAAAATAAAGTCTTGTCCATACTGATTGGAATGACTATCTTGTCCTGTGTTTTTTCCTAAGGTACATGAGACCTCACTGGGGAGTATGACAGGGTGTCATGACTGGGTAGGGGTGGGAAGTATAACTCATGGGTTACCAAGGTTCAGTGGATTAGTATTGTTAGGTCTTTGGTGACCCTATGACTTCTGTCCACATGCCCTTGTATTAAGGGTTTAGTCTCATGTGCTCACTCAAAAAAAGCACTTTGATTTTGTCATAAGAGCAACCTCAGTGTACCTATTCAAGAAAATTTCTTGCCTTGCAGAAGCATGTGGGTTGGAATTGCTATTCTTGTCTCAGTTTATTCTAACAGGAATTATTTTATTTGAGCTAAACCATAATAAGCATATACATACATATCATTCTGCAGTTTCCCCCTCATATTATCTAAAAAAAAAAGATAATTTTCTAGATAAAACAGTGTTATTCACTGTGTAGTCAAGCCTTCGGCTTGCAGAAAGATAGTCCTAAGAAATATAGCAGCTTTTCTTTTTCTTTTCTTTTTTTTTCTTTCTTTTCTTTTTTTTTTTTTTTTTTTTTAATTTCTTTTATTCTGTGAAGGAAAAAAACATCCTTAGACAGGAAGATAAAGCTACTCCCTCACTGGTAGGCTAGCCCTGTGCCTCGGAGGTCAATGTGTTTCAGGGGCCAATGAAAACAACCTGTGCTGTTCTGCTTCCTGTATTATGGTGAGAAGAAAGATTTCCTGTTGCAATGCTGTTTTCTTAAAGGCTCTTCACTGCAGTACTACCCAGATGATTGTTTTTTTCATAGCCAAAAAAAAGTCAGATTAATAGATTAATTGTAGAGTATAGTGACCCAATTATCACTGAGAGCCCTAATGGTGGAGCTCAGTAAATTTATATCTGTGATTATTTCAATGCAGGAATTTCCTCTCAAATTCCTGAAGTCAACGATTTTTTCTGGGGGAGCAGGGGGACAGATATTACAGAGTCTTGATTTTAGGGGCTAGTTCTTAAAATATTTCTAATGCAGCCAGTTTCAGAAGGGTCCACATTTTTCCAGCCACTCACTTCCACACTGACCTGAACATCTGCTTTGGAAATCTGATCCTGATAAAACTGTAGATCACCAGAAACAAGAAAAACAAACAGATAATAACTTTGCAAAGATATTTAAGGCTCTGTCTATATTGCAGTGTCTCTGTAAATGGGATGTTGTAATGTAGGCTAGAGGTACTTGGTCTCAGCTTGAACCACGTGAGGAATATCTACACTGTTGCTCCATGCTGCTTTGAGATGTATACTACAGCTTCAGAATTTCAGTGCAGATTTAGCTTTTGTTATATGAAATAATCTGTTCTGGCAAAGCTCCAAGCAGCAATTTAATCAAACCATGGTGCATGCAATTAGAGCCTGAAATCCATATGTTGACACTTAAGTAGCAATAGTAGCCTGATTTCCTTCATGTTGAAACCAGTGGGTTCTGCAGATGCTTAGCACCTTTGAAAAGAAGACTAAATGTCCTGCTCTAATCCTCCAACAATGGCTCTATGCAATTTGTTGTGAACAAAGCATGCAGACACAGTCAGATCTGAATATAGTTGGGATGTAGTGCAAAGGAGAATCCTTCTGGAAACCTTTTATCAGCACTCACACTGCTGGTTTCATTGGTGTGCACATTGTCCTGTGTTCAGGTGCCTGCTCCCTGACCAAAGCTCACCAGGCTCATCCTCACCTAGGGTGGTGGAGGGGTTGTAAGGACAACTGGTAAAAAGTTGGCAGGAAGAGACAACAAAATGTGTAAATGAAGTAGCCAGAGTAATGCCAGAGGATATTTCTGGTGTTGAGCTAGATCTGCCATAGCTTAGCAATGCTATTTTTTAAGTCTTTATTTGTACTACTCCATTCTGTCACCATTAGTTTTCTCTACATGAAGGACAGCACACATACTTGTGGGAAATTACCAACCTAGTTTAAAACATTAAAGATGGTTTAATAATAAGTGCCTTCAAGGAGCAGTGAATTAGATATAGATACCAGGCTTGCAAATTAGGATCCTACTGTATTCCTGGTCATTGCATAATCCTGATGATAGAGGGGTTCAGGTAGATAACACATGTCTCAGAAACCCTGCTTCATCTTTGGATTTGTTGAAAGACATTTGTTGAATCCCATTATGTATTTTGACAATCCTGTGTAGGACCTCTTTGCTGGAAATAGGATTTATTCCAATGTTTTGGGTTAAATTTTCTCTTTTTCTTAACTGTCCACAGACTATTACACAGTTTGTTTGAATGTGCATAGGTCTGGAGAGCACATAAAACCAGAAAAAGAAAAAAATCAAGATAAGGTTTGTGCAAGCCAATGCACGTGTGTATTGCACAGTCCTTGGGCAGAGGAGTCCCTGCATAAGATCACAGCTCTTTGCACTTCTAAAGCTCTTTCCATGGAGAATCTCATGCCACTTAATGCAGCTTAATGAATCAAATTTCACAGAACTCCTTTGAGACAGGCAAGTACTGGTATGGTTGTTTTGAACAGACAGTAGATTAGGCTGCTAAGCAGAATGTGATTGAAGCAATGGTAGTTTGCCTCTATGGAGAAATCAGAGGAATCTCTGGCTCACTGCATTGCAATATATCTTACCAGACTGAAGTCAGAAGATCAGTTGCTGCCTTTGGTCTCCTGAAAAGTTTTTGTATTCCTGAGGGTAAGGGGCGTGTCCAGTCTCCCGCAACAACACAGTGGCAAAGGCATGCACAAAGGCTGTTATAATGCCTAGATTATTGCTGTAACCCATGAGCTGAGCTCTCTGCCGCTGCCCCCTTTTTTTGGGGTAGCTGGAGGTCAAATTCATGCTAAAAACAATTGCACCAACTATATATACATTTTTTTTTCTGCCCTTTTGTCTATTTCATTTTTTTCCTTAAATCCAAAAGCATTTTACCAAAATGAGTGTAGAAAATATAAATTTAGAAAGGTGGGAGAAAAACATTGGCACTGGACAGGTTGGGCTGGGATATGTGATTAGTGGTCAGCAAAAACCTAATGAAAAAAAAAAAAAATTTAGTCAGCTGCCTACATTGGCCTGTAACCCCCATGTTCCTTTGCCTTCCCAGACCAATGGTCTCCATGAGACTGCACCTTTTAGAGATTTAAAATGTCATGCAGCTGTCGTTCCTAAGGAAAACACTGTTTTTCTTCTTGAAGTTTTTACTATTGATTCCATATAAGGGAGACTTTCATTATTTGTGGTTTGACCTGGATGTCGGAAGAAGAGCAAGACTTCACTGTGTGCAGCAGTTTGTGTTCTGGGCTGAAAGTTTCAATTCATTCCCCACAAGGGCGCTAGAAAAACTTCGAATGTTGGCTTATCTAATCTCACTGAGGACTAAACCTTCTTGAGCTTTCTGAAAAGCTGCTGTTAGGTTCCCCCAAACTTTCTCTTTTCGGGTCTAAACAAACCCAGTTCCCTCATTCTTCTTTTGCAGAGCTTGGTCTTCAGCACCTTCTCATTTTCATCATTATAATATTTCTCAACACCTTTCTTTTACTGGGTGAATCAAAGGTGGACATAGTATTCCAGATGTAGCGTAGCAGGAATATAGCAAAAGGAAATAATGACTTCTGTCTATCTACTGACTGTCCTTCTGTAGATACAGCCCAGCATGCTGTGAGCCCTCATTGTTGCCAAATTGCACTGCTGGTCCTAAATATGAATGATACTGAAGAGATGGGCTTCACTTTAACCTTCTCACCCTACTTGGACTAGGTAGGCAGAAGAGTTTGCTCCCACTTGAGGATGGTATGATCTGTCCCCATCACAACTTGCAGCCCTTTCTAAAATCTGTCATAGTCTTATCTCCTTCTTGTGATAGGTGTGGACCATGCAGATGGTAGAAACAAATACGGCACCACAATGCACTGTACTGAGAAGTGTATTATATCCATAATGGAGGATCTCCACAGCTAAAAAACATTGGAGTTACCTCTTGATGATAAGACTTTCAGTGCTATATGGAGGGTGGAATTGGTGGTTAGAGCCTTTGGTATAGCAGCTCAGCTTCTTCCACATGGATTGAATCCACACTCTTACAGTTCACCTTGGCCAGCTGTAATTGACACTAGGTAACTGCATGGCTTGGGAGTATTTGAAAGGAGAAGGAAGTCTCAGTGGTGTGCATGCAGGCACTAAACTCAGATCCAGTACTTCATGCCAAATCTGACTTATTTTCAGTGGAAAAGTCTGAACATGAAATACCTCTAACTGTCTGGATCTTCCTGTCTTGGTTCTCCACTTCAGAAGTGAGGGCATTAATACTGTCCAGGATAAGCACTAAGGAAAACAGTCCCTACATAAGAGAGGCTATGTTACCACCTGTGACAGAAAAGACCAATAGAGATTCAATTCGACTTCAATTTCTATCTCCAAGAATACATCAGACTTGGTGATATTCCAGGCCATTTAATCATTAAAGGTCAGCATCAAGGAACTAAGCCAGAAGATTTGAAGTTATTTAGCAGACTCAGACTAGCTTGTAGTCATCTCTAATGTTCTGACTCTTTGCAGGAAGAAAGCAGTCATTGTCACCATCTTTCTCTCTCTTTAGGATTGAGAGCGCTGTTCGTCAGTATTTGTGAGTGTGGTTCTCTAACAGCATTCCTTCCAGAAGGGAAACAACTCAGGAAAAAATGGTACATGAACAAATAAAAAAGCCTAGCCTTTGTTGTTGTTATTTTTTGGGTGGGAGGGAGCAATATAGCAGTGTTTTCAGCCTTCTCCTTCTGCTGAGAATTTTGGCAATGAAGCTGCAAAAAATGTAGCTGAATATTCACAGTGGACTCAATAGCTGTCACGTCTAGAGAAGCAGTGCTTGAACAATGAAATAATTTCATCTGGTAAATGAGTGTCATCAGTTGGGAATACTGTCAGAATAACAGCTGGGATTTCTGTGGAGGACCCAGGAATTAGTTTTTATATATGTTGTGTGTAATCAAAAATAAACCAAGAAGGAAGTGCAGAGAAATGTACTGTAAGAGAAGTGTTTTTTTTCTTTTTTTCTTCTGCTGGGGAAAGCACAGTGAGTTCTTATATATGTACTCTGCATCCATACAGCATTAACTATTGAGGGGAAACAAGCTAAACCTGCAC